>JAHDVE020005705.1:0-59379 GCA_022606495.2 Halesus radiatus
CAAGATAACATTATTAGCTTCAATTGTCTATGAGCACATTCATATTACAGCGTAGGTAAGTGACGTATTCGTACATGCCAGGACCGGCACCGGCTGAGATTGTTGGCTGAATATTTTTACTGTGCTGGTGGCCGCTGGTGACGCATGCACCAGCGCATTTAGTTTGAACACATCACCGTTACCACCATAATCTTGACATCACCGTCACTTGGCGTCAATAGACGCAGATATGATTAAAACCAGGAAGCTGGAAAACGAAATTGAATTGGTCAGGGAATATAGGTTATAAAATACTAATAAATAAGGGAATAGGATTATAAAATCCTCAAACATGTTGTAACGGAAGCTGACGCTCAGTTGATAGCCGTACTCGGGTCTGAGCTGTATCTGGGCTGTGCAGCAAGGTGTAATGTGAATACTCGCGTCTGTGCCGTTCCTGTACTGTATTATCCTGCACTGCACGGTGCCGGTAGATGTGAATAGACCTTAACTCGTTTGCATATAAAAATGTTTTGTCACCAGCAGAGCTATGAAGTCAACATAGCCATGTTAAAAATATCATAATAAATATTGTAAAATACAGGTAGGCGTAATATAAAAGAAAATATAGTTGTGGTTACTTCTCGTATATGTATAGTTATCACATAATACCATTAAGATGTGCTCAACCTATTTTTGAAATACTATGGGATGGGAACAAGTTATCCTGCTCCCGTGTTATGACCATTACAATAAATTTTATCTCAATTTTTCCGTAAACGACTGCTAAATCTTTCGGCCTGGAATATGCCGGAAAGTAATTATATTTCCTTAACGTCGTATACATCTTACAGCAGCAACTCAATGGCGAGATTGGGATAACTGATTATCTTGCACTCCAGCCGTTGGACGCGGGAATGTTTGGGCGTGTCGGAATATGAAAGCTGAGATAAATCTAACTGCTTAATGAGCGTCTTATCCTCCCTTCCTCGCACTCGCGGGGGAGGTAATGGGAGGGGAAGGAGATAAGTCACGCGGCCCCGCTGATTAATGACGATTCTATGTTCTACATGTCGCAAGAAGCTGAATGGCAATCGACTTAATCGTTTTATTAAGCCTACATTTGGGGTTCCCTCGTGGGCTGAGTGATAGCTAATACTGCTTGACTATCTGCCATTGCTTTAAAATAATCAAGATTGGAATTGACGATCCGTTTCCTATGCAAGTCTTGGAGACAGCAGCTGTCACCATAAAAAACGTGGTGTTTTCAAGAACAAGAATTTTTTATCATATTTTGAAATAAGAAACTTTTCAAGTTTGACTTTATTTGACATCATAACAATTCAATAGATAATAAAAAAAATAAAATTCAACACATTAAAAGTAATCTCCCACTACAGGCTTAATTAAAGGTATTGACGATAACATGTCGTCGTTCGGCATGCAATACCGCGAATGGGATAATTTTACCGATCTTTTAATGTCATTCGATTAGAATATGAAAAAAATGAGGAATGTTCGTCTACAGAATGCTGAATGTTTTGTTAAAACGTTATATTTTTTAACAATACCTATCACCGCGTATGTTGTGGTTTTTCTCTCATGCAAACAATTTATTTCATATCACATTCCATATTGCATGCTGAACGACAATATGGATTATTATTATTACACACCTTTCTTCGTGCCCGATAAGGCAATCAACTCCGTGATAAAATATTTCTGGAATAATTCTTCTAACAATTTTACCGGAAATCCTGCAGTTTTGTTCTGTACCTTTTTTCCCTTTTCAATCTCTATCGAGAAAAAGTTATTGTGGGCCGCATTATGGAATTCAATGATTCAACCGTTATTTTTAAATGGAATTCATTAGTGCCTACTTTTAAAGCACGCATAATTTAATGTCAAGTTTTTCCAGGTAATCTAGAACATATTCGTATTGTTGATAATACGAGTATATGCATATTACATAGGTACCCAATGTTTAGACTAAACAACGCGTCTAGTTATATATTATTATGCGTTACACCTCCTGAAAGCTGAAGGCCAATCTAGCACATTCTATTTCAATGATTTTTACGTATTACATGTTCATAAACCCATTTATGTCTGCGATCCGAAACGTTTATTGTGAGAGAACACCATTTATTGATGTTAAAAAGTAACTACCGCTGGAGCCCCTGATGTGGATGAAGTACTTCAGCAGGAAACGAGAAAGCAGATGCCTAATTATAAATATACGGGATGTTTAATTTGGTCTCGTTATGGCGCGGAAGACGAAGGGGTGAAAAGGCGAAGCTAAGCCATGAAAGGAAATACATGTTCAGGTTATATTCAACACACGTTCAAATGTACAAAATTTCAATCTTGTTAGCGCCTTCGATCCATTGTAGGAAGACTATAGATAAAAACAAAAATTATGTGCCTACAAAATCTATGAAACTAATTTATTTGTCTCTCGCATAATCAACTGAAGGAATGATATAACTTCTTGGGGATACTCGTGTAAGACTGACATAAAATATGTACAGATGATTCAAAACGCCATCGTAATGTTGCTAGTAAGCAAAACAGTTTTTAATCAAAGGTGGAGCATAGATATCATGTACAAAACAATTAATGTATTATCTGTTTTTGCATTTTTGTGGCAAGAAATTATATTGCAACATATATCTGACAGTCTGTATAATGCAGTTGTGGATCATGCACACAATACACGATTCACACAAAATATAGGACTAATAGTAAGATGTTTCAAAATAAATATGGTCAACGAACTCTGAAATACATTATATCATTCATATTTAACAAGTTGTCGTACAAATTTAAAAACAGTTGCTCTATTATGAAATTCTCACTGATGTTAAGAGGAACGGCTGCGCGGGCTATTTCATACAAAACTTAATTTTAGATTTGAGGCCAAAATACTCACCTAATCCTGATGATTTTTTTCCTCAATAATTTCATTCGGTATAGTAAATATCTGGTACGGATTAGAAGCAATTTATTTATTTTTGTTTTACATTATGAAATAAAGGCCATTAAAGAAATTGATTTTTCGCGATTTTAGAGGCACCTTTAATAATTATTTAGGGACTAACGGTGATCTAAAAAAAAGTTTTTTCCAGTCTCGTTTAAAAATATAATGAAACGTAAAATAAAATTAAGAAATAAAAAATATGTATTGAAATAAGCATTATGGTGGCCTTTAAATAAAATTAAAAACGACCAATTTCTGTTGGAACACAAATTTGGCGTACATTATTTAAAATTTAGACCCGAAAAAACGTTTTTTTTAATGTTTTGTTTTTATATATTTATTTACCTAGTCATATTTACATAGCAAATATGATAATTTAAATTTAAAAAAAAATCAATAATCCCGGAAATAATTTTCTAAATTGCCTCTAAAATTATGACTTTTTTTTCATGGCATATACTTCATAATTAAAAAAAAAAATACTTCTCATCCGTACTAGATATTTACCAAACCTTTAATTAAAAAAATATATCATTCAGTTTTGATAAAATTGAATTGAAACAGATTTTGGCCTCAAATTTAAAATTATGTATGAAACAGGCAGCTCAGCCGTTCCTCTTAAAGTTTGGCATTTAGAAGGTGGCATATATTGATGTTTTTTTTTGCTCTTTCTTGTGTTGTTATTTGTTTTTCAACAAATATGATGGTCTTCTTGATTGTATATCTCCTTGATATCTGCGGATATCGATAAAATTATTTAAGTTCTACTATTTTATTAAGAGTCTAATCTCACTATAGCAAAACTGTACTAATATGTTTATATCATTCATCTCTTGTAATTTTTGCATATATCTAAATATTTTTAATAATATTATTTAATTACTACTATGTAATTGAAGCCTGTTATCATTTATAAGAAAACTGTTCTACTGTTTTTGGATGTAAAAAATATTTTTTTCAACTTATGTATATGATAATAACATGCATGTACATAATATCGTCGCTGCATTCATAATATAGCTTATGTGACGTTTCGTATATTCTGAGATGATCGAATAAAAACTGTTGCAAGAAAAAATAATTGCAGACTAGATTTGAAAAAATATTTTTTATAATTATTAGGCAAGCTTTCCAGCTAAACAAATGTATTCTTATTAGCAAATCTAGTCTTTGCAATTATTTTTTAAAGCAGTTTTTCTCGATCATCTCAGAATGTACGAAACGGCACATAAGCTATATTATATGCGCAGCGACGATATGTTGTCCTATTATTGAGCAACTATTTGTATGATTATTTTTATTTTTTTGTTGTGTTATATAATATTGTTGAACTGAACTCCTGCTGACAAGTTACTTGCTTAGTGGGTACAAATTTTATGGAAAAATAATATTATACAATTAAAAGTAATCAAAAAAATAAATGTAATTTTTTATGTCTATTGTTAAACGTACAAAAGAGTAAATCTATTTCGATTTTTTTTAAGTCCAGCCAAAATGCTCCAACTCGACTCCGTCGCGGAAAGATTTACAACTACTAAGTGACGTCATCTGTTGCAAAATCCTAAGGTGTTGGGAAATGAATCCTATTGCACCCGGATTTTCCAGGTTTGTACCTACTATGAAAACCCCCTTCAAAATAATAACATTTATCTTAGAGCTAAAATATCGTAGGTGTATTTTTTTAAATTTCTGAAAGATTTACATTATTACAATATTTTAATTCAATAATTTCCCTACAACCAGTTTAAACCTATTTGCGTTTTGGTGCCGGTCGTTATATTTCGAGAACTGAAAATATTCCTACATCCGAATAAAATCCACAAAAGAATCCTCACATAGTTGAGAGCCATTAAAAAGCGGCCATGAAAAACTCACGGAATTTTACATAATCGTTAACCACAAGAAGAATAGGATTCGTGGAGAGATAAAATGATATTAAAGCGGCGACAGGTAGCGGCACTGGTGCTGCTAGCGGTACTGGCGGTACTAGCGGTACTGGCGGTACTAGCGGTACGGAAATCTAAATATATGACGGGATAATATTAATGGCGCCACCACTTTATACTCGTTACTGAATAATTATCCGGTATTTACGACGATATTTTTAATTATCCTTCACTGCTTAATTCGTTGCATACGATTTCCGCCGAACGATAAAAGACCTATTCTAAGCGCGGATGCATTAAAGAAATAATAACGTTTCTTTGTGAGATGTTCAAAATTCATATTAAAAAGCCCCATTCTTCGTGGAATGCATTAAATCTCATACAAAGCAGGGTATATTTTGTTTTTGGGCGTTTTAAATTCAATTTAGTTTAAAAGCATTGCATTTATGGGTATATTTTATAATCTGGAGATGGTAGTTGTGGTTTCCATTTTGCTGTTACCTCCTAATGAGAAAAGTTTTTTTTGTGTTGTTGTTGGAGTAACATCATTATGTTATTTTTTCGAGGATAAAACGAAAAATATCACATAGATAAATGGCAAGTTAATCACCTCTAATCTCGAGTACAAAATAGACAATATCCAAACAATGAGAAACGCAGACTAAAAATTATAAACGACCTAAAGACATCTAATGTTTGTGAACCAGATAAAGTCTCAACAAATCTGTTTAAAGTAATGCAATCATTCATAGCGCCTCCGATCGCGCTCATTTCTAATCTAAGCTTCCAATCGGGAATATTCACTGATCATTATTCAATTATTATAACTTTCTTTTTAAAGCAATCAGGAATGTCCTCAGTACAAAAAATTTCATTAAAATCTTCATGGATCTCTGCTAATTACTATTAGAATATGGTATTATCGGATGGGGCAGTGCCAATGATAATATTTTAAATTTACTCATTAGAACACAAAAAGCCATCATGAAAAATATAATAAAAGTCCCTGTAAGAACAAGCACTGACGAAATCTTTAACAAACTTAACATTATGTCAAGGAACAATTATACTCTAAAACTTCCGGTCAGTGGCTGAGTTGACATCGCGTTTGGGTCTCACCCAGGCGTCGTGAGTTCAATTCCTCAGCTGGCAAAGTCCTTCATTATGACACAAGCAACATCTTCAGCTTAGTGTGATGATAGTAAAAGATTTTCAAATATTGTCAGGTTATTCGTAACCAGGGAATATTTGTCTTTCTTTAAAAAAAACATTCACAAATACAAAAAAAAAATACAACAAAAAAACAGGAAATAACAATAATTACACATATTAGAAACACTAGATTTCAGAGTCAAAAACATATACAACAAGGAACCACAAACACAACATTTGGACAAAAAAAAATCTTATGCTATGGTACTAAACTCTATAACAAAATCCCACTATCCTTTAAAAATCACAACAACCATAATAAATTTAAAAATCATAAAAAACACTGGATACGTTACACAGGGAGATCTGAAATATAAAATATTGCTACATATTCCCTAGTAGTTTAAATGTTCGACTCTATCTCTCAGGATTCATGGCTGAAATAGATATATGTAGCACGGGAAGTAGAATGTATTTCCTGATACAGAAATAAAACCCTGGTATTAATAAAACATGAGGTTTTTTGGTATACTAATTGTAACATTGTCGTTACCGTAAAAGAGTAGAGACGAGGATTAAAACTACAACGAAATGTATTAAAATATTTAGGATGGCTCTTGTGGACGGCATCTCGTCTTCTGCACCAGGGAAGGCCGCGCTTGTCCCGATGATTGTCGATTCCTCCATACACCATCCGCGAGATCTGGGACGTCTCACGGCAGCGCCATCTGCCACAGCAAACTTCATCCGTAGAATCTAATAAACAATACGAGAAGATGGTACCTTTCGCTCCGTACAAACGTCGTTATTGCCCGATCATCATTGGCATGGTTTTTTTTTAAATCCAGCGCTCCTGCACGCGCAGTTGGACTATTGTCACTTCAAGTCACCATCCGTAATTATAGGACCATCCTACCCACTTCGGGTACATGGTGTTGAAACGCTCGTTGGCGAATGTTAATCACAGCACAATTTAAACATTTAACCCCCTTTCCAAAAAAACTCCCGGCTCTGTCCGCCGTGTCAAGTCACGTTCCACGCCATCTTGCTTTCACTTGCCCCCCCTCTTCCGTCGGATCTCTCCCATAGACATTGCCTCAAATCTAGTCGTAGACAATGGAAGTGGTGCCTTTATAAGCGGGGTCAGTATTTACGTTACAATATATTAACACCAAATAGAGACTAATACTGAAACCACTCAACTGCACGTAAAACACCTCATCTTACAATTTTTTTTTTCATTGAGCACATCAATTTAATATAATGTTTTGTAAATGAAATCCTTAGCACCAATCCCGGTGAAGATATATTTATTTGTTATTCTCTTATAAAAAAAAGATAATAAAACATTATTATTATTATATTATTGATTCACAAAAACGGAGATAAGTCACAGGTTCAAAATTAACGGCCGATATCTCTGCTAAATTAGATCGCAAAAATTATTGAAAAAATTGTTAAGAACCATCTAACCTTGAACATAATAACATCATTTCAAAGAGACAATATGGCTTCCGACCAGGATTATGCAGGCGGCTTATGGTTTGGCTTCGCCTAATTTAAGTGTTGGTCACCATTTATAGGACTACATTTTCGAATATTCAATCCACAATTTTTAAATCAAATTGAAAACCTATACACAGCTTGCCTTTGGTCACAGAGCGATGCATGCCACTGGTAGGAATATAATATATATAATGTTCTGTAAGTTATATTCTTAACGCATTATTATTATCACCATGGACAATTAGAAGAAAACCCTTCACCCCAAAGTAAATCTCTTTAATCCATGATAACGTGAGTTGCGATATCTTATTAGTAATGAATGAAAGAGAAAAATGCTTCCTCTCTCAAACCACAGGAATGTTTTTTTTAAATAGAAATAAAATTGCATTACACTTATTTGAGAAATTTTTAAACTTTAAGAAAAAGAATTTGGAAAAAAAATCTACATGGAATTTTACACCCCAAGTGTAACAATCGAGTTTCAATATTCAATATAATGAAATATTTGATACAGAATGATAAAGTTGAGTTCATTGTGCGGTAGGTGATCGGAAGATAATAAATTGCAGGCTTTTTTAACGCATACGAGTATTCTACCTGCCCTCCATTTTCAAGAACGGGCTTGACTTAAAGGGGAGAGAGACGTCGGAGAGTTATTATTTATTAATTCAAAATAATGATAGTATTATTACGCAATACGATAAATATAATATTTTAAAATAGAAAAATATTTGTTAAATATTTTATAAATTTACATAGGCTTAGCATTTATCAAAATCTAATCTGAAATATTACTTTTTTCTGACCGTTCCATTGTATGTTTTACAAAATATTTAAAACACGAATATGATTTTTAAAGTGGATAAAAGAATGTTTAATAATTTGTCGTTGCGTTTTTGTAAATAAACGTAACCAAAAATTTGTAATCCGCATTCCAAAAAATAAACAACAATGTTCACTACAATACTTGTATAATATATGGTTTTATTTTTTTTTCTATTGCACCATTTAAAAACAAAAATATATTATCTAATGTGAACTAAGCTTGCTTATTTGACTGTCCTAAAACTAAAACTTTCCTGTTGGACAGTTAAAGTGTTCTTACCGTAAAATATTTTTTCTGTATTTAAAAAATATATGAATTAAAATAAATTTAAAAAAATAACAAATGAAATATATACATAAAAAAACATCTAATGTTTAGGGTGATTGTAAAACGTAAAAGGAAAACACACCTCGATCATGGACCATTTCATACGTCTGTATTGTGGGAATCTTAAGATGACGAAATAATTATCCTTTCTAAATATATTTATCATCTATATTCGATGTGTGATCATTAGAAATCTGAAGACGTCTTTATTGTTTTAAAATTTTATTCCCACGATTCCAAACTCATTTATTCAAAATTCCCATGGATAGGTAACATGACTTGAAACACACGTTAATTAACAAAAATATTTAAGAAGGCTTTGACTACCCAACTAGGAACAAACTCCGTTTTAGGACAATCAAATTGACAAGTTTAGTTCGTATTAATATACATTAAGGTGGTCCAGGCCTATATAGTAAAAAAAAATAATCAAATATAGGTGTAGCCGTACCCTTGATTTGTTACACCTACCATTCCTATGATGTGTTAAAAATTTCAGCCCCTTATCTTATATACAAGGGGGTGCTCATCGAATTATAAGTTTTTGACAAAATTTCAGGATTTAAAAAAAAAAAAAGTAATTTAAGGTTTAATAATATTACAAGTATTTTAATCAAATAAGTATACAAATTATTTAAATATGAATAAAATTTTGTAACAAAGTAATACTTAACATAATATTAGTCGCAATCTTTCAAAACTATGTTTGTTAACTCCTTTTTTAATGTTTCAGTGGAAACGATTTTTCTGTTTTGTTCAACGATGTGAAGTAAAAATTGCTTTTCTTCCTCAGTCTTAGTGAGTAACGTGTTGTAATCTTCAAACAGTTTAACTCCTCTCTCCGCTGTATCATTAACAACACGCAAATTTGTGACGCAGCTTTTGCCTTGAAGGTAATCAACATTGTCATTCCAAGTCTCAGGAGGTAATTGCAAGAAAGAGTCCTTGATTTCAGCCATTTCTCTCAATTCTTCAGATCTTTGTTTCCGTTTTAGAGAGCGTTCTTTGACTTTTTCTAGTTTCTTGTCGATTGAGGTCATTATCATCTTACGTTCTCCTCTTTGATCGATGAGAAACGCTCTGTCTTCCGCAATTTTGATCAAATTCAAAGCGCTTCCATGGGCAATATCAAAAATTTTGTGTAGTTCTTTTGTAAACAAATACTCTTTTTCTTTGTGCTTCAGAATTTCTTCCTCGATTTTTCTTCAATAGCAACCAGTTCTTATGAAACTTAATCAGTTTTTCAATGCAATGATTTTGTTGTCCGGTCGGAATACTAGATTTACTCCATACTTTTATAAGTTCTGGAATAAGTATATGCGCGGAGTCTTTCACATTTTTTTGATTCATTTAATATGTGGTGAAAACGGAGTAAAACTTGCCGAAGAGTAGGAAGTTAATTAAACCTCATCAATGGCGCAATATCTCGAACCCAAGTAGAAAAACTTTGTCTCTTTTTCGAGTAGATGAACACATTTTATCACACTGATTCACTTCACAGTCTACGAAATAAGTGTTTAAATTTGTCTATAAAACTCTTCAGTACTTTATTTTAATATTTATTTAATAGTTTAGCACACTGCCATATTCAGACTGATAATAATTATTCATAACTCACGGTTTATATACACAAATATAGGGTAGGGGGAGAGGGGTGGTCTACAAGGATTTTATTCGAATATATGGGTTTTCTTACAATTGTTACTAAGTGGTTTTTGGCTGTCTAATTTCTAATTATTTTGGTTTTTTCCAGTAGGCTTAATTACCTCGGACTTGTGGCCTTACTTCAATAATGTTTGGGAAAAACCTTAAAAGTAATATGCATTATTAATGACCTGGAATAATTATATCACCATAAATATAATAACAATTTGACAACACTAAAAATTAGGTCATTAATAATGCATGATACTTGTAAGGTTTTTCCCAAACAATATTGAAGTAAAGCTACAAGCCTGAGGTAATTATGCCTACTGGAAAAAACCAAAATAATTAGAAATTAGACAGCCAAAGACCACTTAGTAACAATTGTAAGAAAACCCACATATTCGAATAAAATCCTTGTAGACCACCCCTCTTACCCTCCCCCATATTTGTGTATATAAGCCTGAAGATGGTCTTGACAGGCTGAACCTGGTTACAGTCAAATAAAATTAAGTGGAAAAAAGTTTTATATATTAGTTTTATTATAATATATTAAAAAGTACAAATTAAGCATTTTACACAAAAATTTCAAAAACAACACTCGATTGAGCACCCCTTTTTACTTGAGCCATCTCGCTGAAATTTTACTATGTTGTTACTATGAATACATGTAACAAATTCACGGAGCGGTCAAATGAAAAATAATTAAAAAAAAATTTTGGACCACCCTAATATACATATACATGAAAGAGGGCTAGATAGCGGGTTCCTTAGGTAGCAATTTCTGCAAATCCAGTCTGCCACCTCTTACCAGACCCGACGGTTCACTGGCAAATACCGCCACTGAAAAGCCAACCTTTTAGGAAAAAAGTTCAAAGAAAACTCTACCCTCGATGATCAAGGTGCCATCGTGTCGTCGGTTCCTCACTGCGGTTTTAATATGAAAAAGCTGAGTATCCGGCATCGGGATGTAGTCCACGTCTTACGGGGGCTCGATTGGGGTAAGAATAACCTCATCGAATTTAATGTTTTAAAGACCCAATCGTGTCTGATTACATCTAAAAGGGATCGAAACGAAAATCTAGTTTCCTTTAATGGAAGCAATCTTCCCAACAAGCCCTCCATTGATATGCTTGGTGTAACCTTAAGTGACCAGCTTAGCGTATTGTACAGAGCCCGCAGACGCTTTAATAGTACACAACTGCTGACCCTATACAAATCGCGAGTGCGCCCCACTGTAGAATTTAGCAGCCACCTCTGGTCGGGAGCCCATAAATATCTGAAAAAAACCCTAGACTCTGTGCGGAAACGGGCCGTCCGTTTGATAGATTAGCCTATCTTAACAAACGGACTGCAATCTTTGGAGCACAAACTTCAGGTGGGAATGCCGTCCTTGTTCTACCGGTATTTTAATGGAACAATTACTTTATTTTTTCAAACATTTTTTTTTTTAAATTTAAACATCGTCACCGGTTACTCAGACGAGTAACCACCCAAAGCCCTACCGCGACCCTAGCTATCCAATACCCACTGATTTTTAGGTAAACATGATATCCGGAAACCAAAATGCTACTTAAAATTTTTATTCCATATATGCTCAGAAATCATAAGTTAAAGTTTCTCGGGTACGTGCTCTGTTAGAGCCTCTATAAACATGCAAATTAGGAAATAATAGAACTTTTCTATGTATGCTTGGTTCTCACGCCAAAAATAACTTAATAGCTATGTATTTTTAATTTTCATGCTCAATTTGTTTTCATTCAGATTTCATTCAAATAATTTTGTACATCGAAATTAGTGAAATTTAAAAAAAATGCTGGAATAACAATATAAAACCAATTTTCATTTGTATTAATAAGGCTAAAAAAATAAATTATTTGTTGAACTTTGGGGCAAAAATATTAATTAAATAAAATTCTCGCATGGCGTTTAGTCAATGTTGAAATTTAATTTATGATTTTGTATAACATTAATATTATTCGCACGAGTAAGTAACAACCGGTGATTTGAAACTGTTAATTAATGGGAATTTTCGAAATACTTAAATATAATTTGCAGTGGCGTAAAACAAAACAAAGGGAAATTGTCGACGGAATGGATACTCAAACAAATGGCCAAGGAAAGTGGAAATATTTCGGTAAATCAAATACCTACCTAGAAACTAGAGGGAGAAATTTCAAGAACAGCACCGCTGCCTTAAAACAATTAAAATAGTACCAACCTTAGCATACATAAATCTAATAATAAATTACGAGTTTCTTGGATGCTTTAGTTTTTCTTTTGTTTTATCGGCAATCTCGGGATATTTCACGCCTCTCCGGGAATCGTAAACAAACAATGGTCGAATATCTTGTTAATTTATGCGAATTCGTTTCCCGCCTCGGCGCGTACTAAATTAAAATTCAATTTACGAATAACCCGCTATATCTTACAAAGTCCGCTGAACAACAGGCCTTTTACGTTTTATCCTTCACATGCAGATTGATTTTCAAATGTTTTACGGTATCATAGGAAAACTACAAATTGTTTTAAGTGATCATTAGATTTTAACAACTTTTAACAACTGTGAAGGGACATAGAGACTTTATATTAAAGGATAAATTCATGGTGGTGCATCGACAACGATAACGTAGTAGGTTCCCGGTGTACGAGACCTAGAGGCACACATAAAAGGAGAAAAAAATGATTGGAGCACGAAGGGAAGACCTGAGGACTGAAATCGAAAATATGTGGAAACCGGAGCCTGGATGACTGTGATGGCTATGATGCTTTCGTAAACGTACTAATATAATACTTATACTTTTTATGTGACACCTCACAAGAATGCCCCTGTGTACAGAGCACATACAGGGGAACTTTATTGCCACCTGGGGTTGGGCAGCGTTGTGAATCGGGTTAAGTAGGGGATTGTGGAAAAGGATTTGTTAATGTGGGCCTTGGTGAGACCTGGATTAAATGTAGACAGAAAGACAGACGCCGGTAGCTCATTCCACATACGGGCCGATTTAAACAAAAACGAGTTGACGAAACGATCCATTCTCATAAAGCCAACATCAATTCTAAACGGATCTTCCGCTCATGTCTATCAAGTTTCACACACGTGCACCGGCGCGGGGGTTCAACGCTGCTAGCTCTTTCGAGCTGGCTCCATTAAAATATCCGTAGAATAGTCTTAGCAAGCCTACATTGCGTCTGGGTATTAGAAATGGTACTCGATCCGTTAACAGTGGATTGTCAATCATCCATTTATCGCGATTCAAATATTGTATGACGAAAACTTATTTTCGAATGTCAAAACATGTTTTGTGCATGTTTTATATAAAACTTTTGTCTTGTTTTCCACGAAAGAGAAATGTCAAATGTACGTCTATGAATGTTGGCGAGAACTATTTTATAGTCTACGAAAGTGGGTGGGCGCCTCCATAGACAATTTAGGATAAAAAATGCTTGGAAACAGCCAAACAGAGCGAACGCTCAATAAAACACTTGGCTGATCGGTGCCTCAGATTGATCATTCGAAAAGTTGGGAAAAACGGCCGTTAGACTTATATCTAATATCTTACATCTAAGATTTATTACTACTGGTTTACAGCTAAGATTCATAACCAGTGATCTAGAAACTATCTAATTCACACTTATAATTAGTGACTTCCGTCTTAGACTTATATAGCCAGTGACTTAGAAGTGACAGTGAAATAGAGACTTACAACTAACATATTTACATTTAAAAATAAATGATGCAATGATCGCTGGCCTTGTTGGCAATCGTGGGACGAGTTTGTATATGACACATCTCAGCTGTATTTGTATTCCTCTGATCAGTTTGGGAATAATACACATACATTTATATTGTGTGCTAAAACAACGCGTAAAGGCAACTTCTGCAACTTCCAAGGTTCTGCAGTGCCTCTACGATGTTCACTCAAGGGAGGGTCCACTCATTCCCCGCCTTACTTCGCCACCGACTGGCCAGCTTCTAGGACAGGACACGGAAGTCAACCAACGCCATTGACGTGTCTGCATCCGCGTGGCTCAGCTCTCCACTCAATGAGCGATGGATGCAGATGATGCGACTGTCACCTTGAAGACGATCTATTAAATTAAATTTATTTAATTTATTCTATGTTGCTATTTGTCTATTAAGTTTTTCGTTTTATTTATTTTATTTTGGTAATATTTTTTTTATTTTATTTTTATATCTATTTTTTATTTTTAGTTTTTCGCATTTTCTTCTCATATGTTTTTATATTATTATTTAAACTTTTTCATTTTTACTATTATTATTATTTTTTTTAATTAATTTATTTTTAGTTTTATTTATTTACTTTTTAATTTATTCTATTGTACTCGTATTCATTTCTCTAATTATATTGTAAATATTTCTTGTGATATGGCAGACTGGGTTTGCACTACCCACCAAGTCCTGCTGGATCAAACTGTGGAAAACCCACTAACTTCGTATGTCAGTTTTTTTATTTATAAAACTAACATCCAACTAATAAAATGTGAACACATGTAAAAACACATAAAAACGATTGCACTCTCACAAATGTCAGAGGTTAGAAAATCTAAACATTCACAACTTTGTTACCCATAACTTCCTTTTTTACATTTAATAATAGATTTTGTCAGAAAAATATATAGATTTGCGTGCATACCTCCAGCTGTATTTTAGTAGCGACATTGAAAAAACGTCGAAACACAGTTATCCGAAGATAATACTACCAACGCCGCGTTTGAAAACGCATATATGACCTTGTAATGTTAGAATTTGGGATTTATTCAATTATTATATGTAATGTAATATAGGTACAATATTCAGACAGCACAGCAACACAACAATTATTTAACCTATATTTTTTATAATTTCCAAGTAGTTTGTTAAAATAATCTTCAGTGCGCTGTTGGGATCGATATAAAATTGTAAACAAAACAAAGGAGAAATTGCGATGTTTGTTTTATGAAATAGTATTGACGCCATGGGTACCCGCGAGCAAATGCCATTTCGTTTGTATACATCAGCTCATATAATATGTATGAAGGGACTATCCTCGGTTCCCCAGCAAACTGGGCGGCGCTGGACGAACGAAGAATACCAAAGCGCAAGGAAAATAATATATCCATTTTGCACCTTCATACAAAATCTAGATAAACCGTATTATTCATTAAATTTCCTGCGGTGCGCGGCCCAGATCCCCCTTACAATTAAAATAGCACTTATCAGAGATACGCCTCGGAAGAGTTTTTAAAAAAGGTTTTTTTAAATGTGAAATTACGATAATCGCACTTTTTCGATGGTAAATATATTCTCGTGCCACGTACGGTATTTTTTATAAGACTGCGTGTATTCAAAGAAAGAGCATTGAAAATCTATCGACTAAAAACAACGTATCTTAATATTTTAAATTTACAACCCTACGGCTAGGGGTGGATGGTCAAACAAATAAAATAATGTAAAACATTGCTTATATGTGGTGTTTAATGAAAAATAATGTCGAAAATTGAATATCATAGCATGGCGGTTAATTGGATCTAATGGTATTTTACTACAAAAAAAAACGCAGAACTTGAGAACAAAATAATTTTTTAAACCAATGATTTCTCATAGACAAAAAGGTGTCGGAACACACCTTCTTAAGGTTTTCATATGTGTATTTTATTCCGATCTAAAATTAAACGGAAATTGTTAATTTCAAAAAAAGTTTATAGTAAATTAACAAAATGAAAATTAAGAAAAAAAAATTACAATGAAAACTGACTGCGGGGAAGAATTAGATGACAGGAAGTATTTTTTTTAAATGTGAATACCACACATGAGTCCCTTGGGGTATGTTATCATCAGATTATATGCATCGTCGCAGGAAAGCAATACTGCAGTTAAAAACCAAATTTTACACCAGAGTCAAAAAACTTTTCTGGTTAAAAAAAAAAACATAACTTTTAAACTATTTTTAAACGATATTTTGGGGATCCCGACCAGAGGTGGCTGGCAAATTCTATAGTGGGGTGCACTTAAGATTCGTATAGGGTCAGAAGTTTGTCACTATTAAAGTATCTGTGGGCTCTGTACAATACGCCCAGATTCTGAGAGGCTAACTTTACCCTGGCTTCGATGGAGCCCCCATACCTGAGCTGGTCACTTAAGGTTACACCGAGCATATCAATGGAGAACTTGTTAGGAAGATTGCTTCCATTAAAGGTAACTAGATTGTCATTTCGATCCCTTTTTGAGGTAATCTGACATGATTGGGTATTTGAAACATTAAATTCGACGAGGTTATTCTTACCCCAATCGAGCCCCTGTAAGACGCACATCCCGGTGCCGGATTCTCAGCTTTTTCATATAGAAACCGCTATGAGGAACCGACGGCGGGATGACACCCCGGACATCGAGGGCCGAGTTTTCCGCGAACGTTTTCCCTAAAAGTTTGGCCTTTTCGGTGGGTTTGCTAGTGAACCATCGAGCAGACTAAAATGTCACATCCTCTTTAGCCTCTCGATTAAGGGTCTGAAGATAATAGAGATTGATATCGTCACCAGGCAATGGTCGGACGATCATAAAGGCGCTATGATATCAATCCCGTAACCACGTGCCTTGGTAGTTAAAAATATTTCTAAGAGATTGGAGCGGTGAGTCTGTACATCAAGAATCCTCGTAGGCTCCTGAAGTAATTGCTCCGACCTATGGCAAAGGCCAAAAAATTCCGCCTGTCAGCTACCCGAATTCGTTGAACATGAGAAATTCATTCTGAACAGTTCATTATGAACATTGAAGTCCCCAGAACAACAAACTTGGCCAAAGGGTAGCGAAGTAAGAAGTCATCAATAGTTTCGCTAATGTTTTAATAGTTCGGATGTGTCTGATTCGCTGAGGTTTGGTGAGCAGGATAAAAATGTATAAAATCTTATCGTACTATCGAGACCGACGCACACCCAGATTACGTCAAATCTGGAATTTTGGTCAGGTCGGCTATACAAACAAACACCTCCTTTTGGTCTGAACTTGCCCAGGAGGGTGAAGGCCGGGCAGTCCAGATAGGAGGCGTTAGGAGGCTCAGCCATTTGTGTTTTAGAGAGGAATAGAAGATTTTGGCGATGAGATTGAAGGTGGTGGTAAACAGAATTTAAATTTTTGTGCAGTCCTCGAATGTTGGTAAAAATAATTTTTAGCTTGCACCGTGGACGCCTACTACTCACCGTTGTAATGATATTATTATTATTTATATTTTGTGATTGCATGGTTTTATATTTTTGTTGGGGGTTTTAGAAGATAAAGAAAGCAAGGGAAGGATTAGGTATAAAGGATGCGTAGAAAACTGGGGCTTAGGATATCCAGGACTGACGGACGTATGAATCCATCCCACCCACTGTGGTGCAAGGCTATAGGTCGAGAGAGTCCGGCTGGAAAGGGCTCAAAATGCGCCCCAAATGCTACTGCTGGGTCCCCTTCGATCACGAATCGGCACAACAGCAGCGGCGGGGTTTTTACACTCGCTGAATGGGCAGCTCACCCTCAGTCGTGAGCCTGAGGGCCCGGCCTCTGTACTTTGAGCGGCCTAGATAACGGTAGCCAGTTGTAAAGGGTCTCCCTCAACCAGTCTCTCTCTATCCGACCCACCATGCATTAGGTGGGCCAACGCACCTGCAGCCAAGACCTGGACAAACCTTACCCCATAAACCCGGGCGCCCCTGCTAAGTCACCAAACTTAGCGAACCACTTGGGGTGACCTATGGCAGAGGTGTTGGTCATCCAAAAAATGGTTCCCTGGTCGCCGATACCCATTCCCGCCTCCCAAAATAGAACTTCTTACTACGGTGATTGAAGGAGATTCTCCATCTGTAGGGGCGCGCCCTGCCACTGGGTGACGACCTGGGCAAGAGTGTTTTCCGATCTCCGGTAGCCCTGACTCGCCCCGGTTTTTCTATGGCACATCAAAGTAGAGACCCATGCACCCTTCCATCTGTGAAAATCTGCGAGGCGCTGCATCACCAAGGGAGGCCGAACAACGCTCTGTATGCGTGGTAATACTGTACTAAGAATGTATTCATGGCGCCTTGTGCGTACTTTGTCCATAGTTCCATAATAATTGTTTTAAAATCCTTATTACGAGTATAATGATTAGATAAAACAAAATAAATTACTCTTTCTAGTCCTTTATTAAGAACTCAAATACAGTGAGTATTGAAGTATTATAGTAAACACTTATTCTAAAAAGTAATGACTAATTGCAGTTAACGAGAGGTATTATTAGAAAGCAAACAAATAAAATGTAGTAACACTGTGAACACTTAAATGAAAACCCTAAAAATTCTGCAAGCACCAATTGAATGTGTAATTTTTTCGCATAAGTAAATTTAGTGGTTCATTTTAAAATTGAACATTGTCTTAACCACCTAATGTAAAAAAACACAGAATTTTGCGGCTTACACATCAATTAAAAAACGTAAAACAGTTCTTATTTTGCGTTGTAGAGTCAACTGTACTGCATTGGAAATGTCGTTGTTTTGTCAATATTATGTTTTTTCATTGATGTGTAAGCGATCGACGAAGAAAAAAAACCCTTGGAATGACGTGTGCAGAGTACTTTCGTAGGTAGTGGCGGTTACAGTAGTATTGTATCAAAACATCTTAGTAATAGGCATATTTCCGTGCGTACTGATCGTTGTTAGATCTCGAATACTTTCTCACTCCCGCATCGCTTCATCTCTTACTAATTAGGACGAGAGATGCGATTGGTTAGCTTGTCACCCCTTTAAAGATGTGACCCCGTGGAATGGATGTCACAGCCATGATGACCTATAAAAGGTCATGTTTTAGCTCCAGAAAGCGAATAACTTTCTGGTGCCCAACGCGTCCCTTCAGCCCCCTCTGGCAGGTCTGACACAAGAGATGCTCTGCTTGGAATTCAGCTAACCCAGTGGGAAAGCAAATTCCCGGTGTGTCACGCGCCCTTTAAATTACCTCTGGTAGGACTGTCACAAGAGACGCTTAGTTACTCGTCTGCTTGTAGTTCAGTGAACCATAGGAAGAATATTCATTAGAACCCTGGTGGTAGGACTGACACAGGTATAACCTGGTAATCGGTAAACCGGAGGGTGGAGGGAACCGATAACGCTCCCTCCGGGAGGACAGAGACGGGTGTAACCTGGTTCTCAGTGAACCCCTACAATGTTGAGGTCATTTTCCATTATTGTTGAATTGTTATACTGTCGTATTATTGCTAACTGACTTATGTATTGATTAGACCCAAAATAAAGACTTAATGTGTTCTCCGTACAAATTGTGAATTTGTTTAATTAACCCGTAACAGGATTGCTTTCCTGCGCCGATATACATTATGCGTACGAGTATTTGGTCCTTTTTCGTAGATATATGCATATTTGAATAATTTTGTTCTTCAGCTTGTAAAATTAGAGACAAGTAAAACTTTTTGGTGGCCACCCCACACCATTTTTTTACCCTTCCCCTAGTATCTGGCTATTCAGATTAGGTCACCGAACACTGCTAATGCTGTATAAAGCAACGTTTTGATTCTAAATGGTTGTCTTCCAACAGGGCTATATAAAGCGTATGTAAGCATCTATGTGAAACAATGGCTGGATTACAATTACCTATCCTTAAACTTGGACAAAACTTACTTCGTGACATTTACACTACCGGACAAAAACCTTCATTCAACAAATTCCAAAATTATTATACATAGCTCTTGTAAAAATTATCCTGATAACTGCAATTCACCCAAATGCTCGACATTGACAAAAAAGAATGCTATAAAATATTTGGGAATAACTATAGATCAACATATAAAATGGACAGAACATATTGCGCAAAATATTAAACGAATTCGAAAACTATACTACATATTCCTCAAACTAAGAAATATTTTACAAAAATCTATGCTACTGAAGGTTTACTATGCTTTAGCACAATCAATTCTACAAGATGGAATAATAGGCTGGGGAGGAGCGTTTAAAACTAACTTAACCCCATTAGAAATAGTCCAAAGAAGACTGATTAAAATAATTCAAAAAAAAAAACCTCTTATTTTTCTACCTGTGAGTTATTCAACGAATTTAAAGTCTTAGATTTAAATGCAATATACCAAAAAAATTCATTACTTCAAATCCATAAAGAAAATCTAAAATTAGAGTCATTGAGCACCAGGCCGAGAATCACAGGACAAATAATAATCCCTAAACTTTATACAACAACAGCTCAATACCATTACACATATTCTGACATAAAATGTTTTAACGAACTTCCCAAAGATATACAAGATAAAAAAAATTATGATTTTTTTACGAAAAAACTTAAAATACGTTTAACAAGAAACTAATTTTAGGTGTATATTATAAGTTCACTTGGAAAAAATGTATATATGTTTATATACATACATTATATAGATATATTTTATTTCTAAAAATTTCATTTTATTTTATTTTATTTTTTAAATTAGTGTATAGACACCAGAACATCAAGTTCGTGGTATTACTGTTGAAATTATTAAATGTGTAACAATAAATACTAGTACTCCCTCCCTAAACACGAGAATTTCTCAATGAGGGAGGTATTTAATTTGAAAAAAGGAAACTAAAACGATTATTTAAATAAATAAATTTAAAAAAAAATAGTACTTAAATATACTTTTGTTATTACCATGTAAAAAATGTTCTTAATTATGTCTAATAAATATCTGAAAAAAAAACTTCTACTTTGAAAAGTGGCGTAATTGTACATAAAGGAAAATTAATTTCCCTCAGGGCCAATGTCATCTTTGGGGATGGTGTGCGGAGGGTCTTTCTGAGGGAGGGAAGATCTGGAAAATAAAATGGTATGACGGGTGGATAGGAAACTAGGGGTCAGTATGTCCAGGAGTGACGAACGTATTAATCCATCCCTCCCACTGTAGTGCAAGGCAATTGGTTGATAGAGTCCAGCTGGAGAGGTTAGGGGATCTTCTTCAACCGGCCTCTCTCGATCCGGCCCAACACAGTCGGTGGGCAGACGCTTCCGTCGCTAACGTCTGGAGAAACCTCGCCTCATGAACCCGGGCACCTCTGCCGTCGTAGATCTTATTACCAAGCATTGTCAATTCTCGGTGCTGGTCCATCGGCGAGCAAGGCGAGCATTATAGAATGTTTCCCTTTGATCAGGTACAATAGATTTAAACCTTTGTAATAAATTCAACTGTCTGACTTTTTTCTAAACAAACGCTGAATTCATGCTTACATGAACATTCTCGTATATGAGAGTAATATGCAAAGGCTAAGTTACCATAAAATATACGTCCATACTCGTGCTTATATAATAAGGTCCATTATTCAGACTACTCAAATAAACATTTTCGATAGCTAACTGGAGTGTCTTTGAAAATGTTTTGACATGAAAACGTTCTAATAAAACGGAATAATATTTTGTTGACAGTAGGTACATAAAATGTAAAACCTAACCTACTCTGCTTCCTGAAAATTAACTTCCTCTGAAATTTTGTTATATTATGTGCAAGTAGAAACCTATAGCGTATTTTAGCCGACTGCATATATAATTATGTCGTATTTTATTATTCGGCCGCAAACCATCACTGCATACTCCTTCGGCGACTCGGCATTATTGTTAGTGAAAACATTTTATCTAGCGGATTTCCACTCAAGACGCCTGCAGATATAAGTATATCGACTTTGGTTATACGGTCACATATCCTCTTTGCATACTTACTTTACAAATGGAGACGTACAGCATAAATAATCCTTTAGGGGATCACTGTCGGAGGGATCAACTGTCGGAGAGATGAACTATCGGGGGCAAATTGTCATGGAACCCTATAATGTATTGAATATAAAAAAACCACCATGACCAGGTGGATATTTTTGATTGTATGCGGTCATAAATTTTTTCGGAGGGCAAAAAGTAATTAGAGGTTTGGTAAATTTATTGTAAAGTTCGATTTGCCGCCCATAGACATTCGGCACCCTTTGCACTTCTCCCTCCCTTGTTAGAGTGGTTATTTTTTTAAGCAATAATAAAATTGAGTTATGGGGTAAACACATCCAAAAGGAATCTAACTTTCTTAGACAAAGCGACAATAAGAAAATCAGGTTTATTTATTATCACAACAATCATACAATATTATTTCCTGATTTGGCACACTTGATAACATATGATTGTCATTTCTGTCTGAATACTTTTATTCTTCTGAAACCCTAAATAATTTCATATTGGGATGGAAATTTTGCTGAAGTTAAATCATTAATATTTAAAATATAAATAAAGCAAAAGGCAAGTATTCCGATTATTATAATAAAACAAATCTTAAAAATACGGTAAAGATATATTAAAATTATGTCAATATTTTTTAATATATACTTTTGTTCTAACACATAGGTAAAGAACACTTACAGTTTTAGAAACTGAATTATCTTATTCATAAAGGAAACACGGGACTTTAAACTCATTAATATCTGTACAAGAACGCATGTACATTTTAATTTTATTTATGTTATACACAACATTGAGAGTTTAACATAAAAAAATTACAAGAATATAATATAAAGAATAATGACATGAATGAATGACAATACTTTGCATTAATTCCACATGATGGCCTGGTGGCCATGAGGAAAATTATTTCCGTCATATTTGAGGATGCTTTATGGAGGGTCTTTTTAAGGACAGGAAGAGTGGAAGTTTTGGAAAGGAAACAAATATGAAGGGTGGGTAGGAATCTGGAGGCCAGTGTGTTCTGGACTGACGGACGTATGAATCCTTCCACTGCGATCCAACTTCTCCTTCTTACTTCTGCCGGAGGTGTTGGTTATCCAATGAAAAGTTACCGAGCGGCGGTACCCATACCCGCCTCCCAAATTGATGTTAAAAACATCCAATAACATTGCGCTTTAAAAGAATCTAATCTTATACTGCATTAACTATCCCAACTCAAAATTAAATGAAATTTACAGATTGGAGATTGGTTAACCTTTTAGAACTCTTTTGAGACCATCGTATACTGTAATCAATCGTTACGTAACGTCTAGAATTTCCAATAACTTTGAGCTAGAGTCCGTCCGGCGGAAGTTTCTCAATTAATCAAATCGTTGGAAATAAAGACGAAAACTGTAATGTCGCTTGCGTTTTCAAAGTATAAAAATCTAGCAAAATAATTGATAGTAATATTACAAAAACTTATTATTACTATTTTTAAAGATCAAGTTCATATGACGTTTGGGTAGATATCTAACACATATTTATTTATTTGTTATATTAAATACGCCCTATATGGGATTTTACATATTAAGTTAGTTATAATAGTCACACAGATGCAAAACACATCACAGTAAGTACGTAGATAAAATAACCAACAAATACAGTAATAACACAGTTTAAGTACAATTCCTAGTAATTAGATACAGAGGCAGATATTCAAAACATACCTCATATTCACTGATATGTATACTATAGACAGATATATTAATAATTGTTCAGGATGTATGCAATAATCGTTTGTTTATATTTGTATTCCGAACAGTTGAACATATCTACTATGTCTGAAAATGTATTACCTTCTGCGTGAAGTCTAGGTAAAAGAAATTTTTTAATTACTCAGTTCTGAAATTATTGTTACAACTGAATAAAATTTTAAAATTGAGTATTTCTAGTTCGAATATTAAATTTAATTAAGCTGGTAATATCAGGGCTATCTAAAAAACCATAAAAAATTTGGAAATAAAAGTTGTTTCAGAAACAAGTATGAGAGTTTTATTACTTGTAGTTGTTTCTTTAAGTAATTGTAATTTATAGTGTCAATAGGTAATCGGAGTTTATAGTTAACATATCTTAGAAATTTATGTTGACCTTTTTCAATGGAGTAGGAGTTAATTTTATAGTGAGGGTATAGAAGAATTATATTCAACTTGACTATGAACTAAAGAATATTATAATAATTTTAGTGTTGAAATATTCCTGAAGTCTCTGGCATTTTGAAGAATGAAGCCGAACATTTTTAAACCTTATAGTTATAGAATTGATATCAGTAAGAAAATTATATTTACATTTATGGCATTTACTAATGTTTAAAATGAGTTTGTTAAGTTCACAATAATCTTGCAATTTATTTCATTTTAATTCAATGTAAAAACAGTCTGAATAATCGTTTGAAGAGTTTTAGATCAATTTCAGTAAAAATATACACCTAAGATATCTTAGATAACCCATCGTCCGGTATTTGGATGTCAGTAGCAAAGTGGTTTACGCATTTAATTTTGAGTTGGAAGGATGTGGTTTCGAATTCGGAGCAGCGCGAAAAGAAAACGTTTATGGATTTTCAATAGTTTTACTGCTAATTGTGGTTATGAATTAACTTGGGTTTGTTGAACCTTATAAAAATGGCTTGGCGGGAGTGATGATAAAAGAAAATTAGTAAATAAAGTGGTGAAAAGCATTTAAAAACATTTATGTGCTTAGTAAATATTATTATTATATGTACATATTTTTTATAATTATTATTAACAACTGAAATGAAAAGCACTTTGTTAGAAGTACACATCGTACACCGAATCATAAGTGTTACAAAATGTTGAAATAACCATTATATGAAAATATTACTGATCGATAAATTCATGTAAAATGAATTTTATTACACTTCCAGTAAACACTTGTAAAGACGAGACTCGGGGTGCACACAAACAAGTGAGTTAAATTGCAGCCAAGCGAAGAACGCTGATATTTGAAATGGCGATTGAGGATTTTTTTCGAAGCGACGGTGATCTTACTTCTTGTCTTTTTTTCGGTTCTGAGGAACCTTTAGAATGGAACAATACATCTTAGACAATGAATCAGCTTAGCTCGTCCGCTGGTTCAGAGAGTTTGCATATTAGAAGCCATTCAAAATCTCGGGAAAATAAAAGTGATCAATTGAGTATTGTCAGAATGTTTTGAAATCCAAGTGACGTGAAGGATTATCCAAAGGTTTTTTTCATAACATAGAAACCAACACTTTTAAGTTGGAACACGGTGCTTAAGTAGTACCGTACATGCTTTATTTGAGATTACCTTCCATAAAAATATTTTGGAATAAAAGCTGCAATAAATTTTTGCTGATGTAAGCAGCATATTTCGCAGAAAACAAAACAATTCTCATATTCAAATTATCTGCCGATTTAATTTTTAAATAAATTTGTTATTAGTTTACATAACATATTACCTGACGTGTGGAGTTACTGAAAAAAATTACTCAATTGATATTCGAGGGGAAGTTTGACGGATGTAAGTCGTAGCAGAGGTAGATGCCGGACTTCACGGTTTCTTAATTTACGTGACTGGGACAGTTGAAGTTACCCATTACTTTCCCACCACAGTATAAGTCACTTATGTTTACTCCTTCAGGGTACACGTCAAGGACTCTAATTTTTTTAATTAAACGAATCCATAATTTTTAAAAGACTCTAAACCTCAAATGTCCCTTCACAGCTTTCGCATAGAAGGAGGTTAGTCACACATGCACATCAAATTGTTTAGTACCGACACTGTCGACGACAAAATATACCCCTTAGCGGCTCATTCTTTGGTTAACCGGAGTAATCCAAGATGGAACGCGGGAATACACCAACAAACCTATGAATAAACAAATAAGAAATACGAAAACAAATTGTATTCAGAACAGACCTTAGCCACGAAACCAGGGCAATCCGTGAGACCAGTGCAAAGCGACTTCCTGCTTTCGACACTCTTCCCAGTGAAGCCTTGTACTAGTCACCCGGAGTATCCCTTAAGAAGAGTTTATCTGGGAGGTGGGGTGAGAAACACCTGAAGACCCTAGTGATATGACGTGACTGGTACAAGTGTAGTTCCACATAGTTGTTCCGGGTTGCAGCTTGCAGACGGAAGATTTCCTTGATGATAGCCTGCCCCCGATGGGAGAAGTCGCCAAAATAAGAAAGAAAGCTGCGAGTCGGTGCATTTCGAGGAACGGCTGCGCGCCCTGTTTCATATAAAATTTACTTTTGGATTTGAGGCCAAAATACCCACCCAAACTGAATGATCTCTTTTTAAATTAAAGCTACAGTTAATATCTAATTTGGATTAGAAGTATTTCATTTAATTATCGTTTTCAATTATTATATAGGACATTAAAGTAATTCATTTTTCATGATTTTAGAGGAAACTTTGATAATTATTTACGGGCTTATATTCAAATCCAAAATTAAGTTTTGTATGAAACAAAACGCACGACCGTTCCTCTTATTAGATACCGGACAGAAATCAAATTTTAAAACCTGTTGGTAATTATAACCCATATTTCACCGCTACTAGTCAGTACCCGTCGTCAATGTGGTATTAAAGTATACTTTAAGTGTTGCTGTTAACTCAAAAAAAATATTAACTGAAAGAAATAATATAAAATAAGTACTTTTTGTTTTACCTTTAAGGATTTATTATCAAACTTCGGTCATTTTTCTATGTTAAAATTATTAGTAATTATTTAAACATTTTGAAATATGTTAACGTAGAATAATATTCAATAACAGATTGCTTGAGTGTGGTATTTTTTCCAACTTCGAAGGCGTTTTTACCTTTTTGACGGCCTCCATGGTCGAGGTGTAAGGCTCTCGACTACGAATCCGAAGGTCGCGGGTTCAAATCCCTGCGTGCCCAAGTAAATTGTATTTAATTAATTTTCTGTTGTTTCACAATTAATTCATTTAAAAATGATATACAGTATATTTGCGCACATTCCAGAGTGGAAGATACTCCCAGTATCGCCCTGGTGAAAGACCACCATTCAGAATTGAAACGTTGCTTGAAATGGCTTTTAGCCGTGTTTGGTGACCAGATCTGAATAGCCAGGTATTTCCCCACCTTCCTCTTCTCCTTCTTCTTCCCCTCCCCAATACCTTCAGCCTCACAACATTCCCCAATTGGGGATGCCATAGTCTCACTGACTCCAGACGGTTAGGAGCAGTTGGGACTCTTGTGCGGTGTTCACATAATTTATTTTTTTGCTTAGTCCTTTAAATTTCCTGTGTACTATTAATCCCAAGTAATTCTCGAATCGCTACTATAGGATTTCCATTAGATACTATAAGTGTCACCTGTGAAAATCGGTAACAAAAATAATACTTTACCCAAATTGACCCCTACAAAAGCCCCGACTTTATGAATTTCGTTTTAATCATCACAATCAAAAAAATCACATTCGTTTTTCGATTTTATAAGTTTTTTTTTATAGGAAGCAGTGTAGAATTGATTTCAACGATTTTAGTACATATGTTTATGATGGAGTGTACCAAATGTTTTTTAAAAATCAATAAAGAGACTGAGTAAATACTTCTTAAAGTTAATCTGGGTGTTTATGAAATTTGAATGTTTTTCTGGTAGTTTGTCATAGATTTTTTTTCTGGAAACCATACTGGCATTCGTATATAAAAAAACGTTTTCGTGCACCTCGTTCCAGAGTTGAAGACACTCTGGCATAATATCACCCTTATGAGTACTGTGTAGAATCAATACGTTGCACATTTCTTAAAATGGCTTTAGATATATTGAGTAACTAGATTTGAATAACCATGTTCTTCTCAGCCTTCGTATTTCCCTTCTTCATATTTTTTCTCTACCCCACTTATCGAGACCGTAATGGCCTCGAAGTCATGGAAAAGGGGCATTTGCTTTGAAATTGTAGCTGTTCAGTAGAAATATAAAGTCCATTTTCGAAATAAATACCACGATTCATTAACATTTCAACATTATGTTTACATCATTTAAACTCTTTCAGCAAACTTGTTAAAACTATTTGAGTAGTATTATGTGGCGATAAGCCATCCCTTAATTTTAATAAATCTCTGACTATGAGATTTTTTTCTTACACAATGAATAATATTATTATTGAATCTGTTTCTGAAATAAATTACGTAAGTGTAACTTTTGACGTCAAACTTAGATTCATACCACACATTGAAATAATTTCCTAGTGAGAGTATCCAAAGATTTACGAACATTAACGCATTAAAACTTCTATGTACATCACTAGTGAAGAGCAGTTTGAATACAACTCGAATGTACGGTCTCCAGACTACAACGCACATTCTCACATAATAGAAAGAGTTCAAAACAACTTCCTGAGATTTTTACATTATAAACTAAATATTAATAATAGTGGCACAAGAATTATTTTCTACCTAGTGTTTTTATTTGAAATCTTACGTAATAAAAATTACAGCGATGATTTACTTCAGCTAATAAATACAAGATTTTCATTGCCGTACTATTACAATAATACTGCAACGGCCGCACAATTTAACACCCCGCTACATAGAATTCAAAACTTTGGTAAAATATACATGCCCATATCACAGATATATGGAATTTATCGCTGATATAATACAAACACATTCTCACGCACACATACCTCATTTGTCTGATATACTCACTGTGGATGCTCTTCTGTAAATTTATTAATCAATAAAAACTATTATATATATATGTACCTATTGTAATGATACATTTAGTAATTAAATATATTAACGATGTACAGAAATATTAAAAACCATTTATTTTGATGTATTATTGACTTAATTTTATTTTAATTATACTTTTTCTTTTCTTTTTCTTTCATTAGTCTTTATTTTTACATACCTTCAGTAGACGCTTATTCTTGTTTTGTTATTAATAAATGTTCTTGAAATTTATCTTTCTTATTATACACACTCATAAGGGCTCTTTTTTGAATACATATTTTTCATATTATAGTTTAGAGTCTGTCTTATACTTTATGTTATTCTAAGGTGTTGATTAAACGAAATTAAATAATTTATTCACGCGAAGATGACATTTCAACAGGGTGGAAAAAATTTATAAAGGTGATTTTTAAAGCATTTCATTCTCGAGAGAGTTTTCTATTATTCATAGCCATCTTTTGAAATAATACGTCTTTAAATTCAGCTCAGTTTTAATTATAGTTCTACCAATAAAATTAACTAAATCAATAAAATTTTGAATATTTTTATTGATCTCTTAAATTTTTTAAGGGTTATAAATAAACACGAATCAATTTTATTTTAATTTGAGTTCGAGATTAGTGGCCCTCACATATTCCAGCAGAGTGTCGCTGTCCTCGCATATAAAGGGTTTCGTGTGGTAGCAGGCCACGTCATGCCAGAAGATGCCATCGGCATACACCGTGTTGAGGACGGCCATGCAGGGCTCGTGGGTGCCGTTGATTCCATACTCTGCATCGTCAGGCTGTGGTTTCTTCTTGTAGCCAGTCTGGCTCCAGGGGTTGGTGCCCCAACCCTTTGGAATCTAGAGAAACAAAATCATCTCTATATTAAGCTGTATATATTAATTCAAACAGCGGAGTTATTTTCAATAAATTTAATTTTGACTCGCGTTCTCCCAACATCTCGCTCTGCAACGGGGTCCATTACAACGTGAACCGCTTTAAGTGACACCGGAGATAATTTGTTTTTCAAAGAAATTCGAATTTGCCGATTTGATCATCTTTTTCTTACGTTTATTTAACACTTCAGTAGGGTTGACATTTGCTTCGACTCTTGATTTGGCTTAGTTCGTTCTTCGATCTTAAAAATATTGCTTAAACATTGTAAAATAACAATTTTAACACCATTCAGCATTATTTATTATGTAAGTTTACACTTAAAATTGTAAAATATTGCAATTTTGAAAAAAAATTGACATTTTCTTTATTTTTTGTTTTATGTTTTGACAGTTCTAAAACGCCAACATTTGAATTGGCGCGCCAAGTGAAGTGAATATGAACTACATAAATAACGACTAAAAATGTGCATATATCAGCCTAATTCTATTGTACCCATATTTCTCGTTTAGTCGCGACCTCACCGCACCTATTCTATGCGATAGTATATCCGATAGAAATCGACGACCAATGTTGAATCGAATTCAACTGTCGTTCTAGTTCATATTATAGAACTGCAATAGAAGCATGGGAACAGCAGTTGCTACAGTAGATGACATAAAAGTGAAGATTTAGAATTTTTTTTAATTAAAAAAACATATATTATAAATATGATTATCTATATATATATTTTTTTTAACCGGTTTATTTATAATTTAAACGTTATTATTGCCAAGTTCAAATTATATAATTATTTTTAATTTCAACTTTAATATTAAAATTAATTCTACAAATTATACGTGAAATCAACAAATAAATTAATATTCGTATGATATTTTGCTGACAGATTTGCTGTGTCTCTTTGAGCACCGCGAGTATAAATTAATTGAAATAGAATAGAAATAGAGTAAGTGTGATATCAAAGAAAGATTCGTTCTGATCCGATGAAATGGACCACAGAATAGAGAAAATGGGAACCTACTTTACTTTTAGGTTATTTTTAAAAATAGTATTATCGAATGCGCTTCATTATGAAACTCCTGTCCATTTTTTATATCTATAATGACGTTCAAACTTAAATACCAGTATGTTTCGTTTTTTTTCTAAAGTTAGGTTAGGTATGATTAAAAGGTTAGGCATGGTTAAAATAATTGTCAAGGCTTCAATTTTTCAAATGCCGTCAAAACGCTCCAAATCGGTCGGTCAAAAACGCCGGTCGGTTTCGATCAGTTTTGAGGTTAGAATGTCAAATGTCTAAACAAGGATTAGATTTACCGTACATAACTGTATGTTCTATTCATGGTAAATCATAACTAAACATAAGTAATAAAATGTTGTACCTTTTTAGAAACTTTAACTCAAAGAATAATAATTATATTTTACATTATCGATATCTGTATTTATAATATGTTTGATCGTGAATAAACTAATTTCTTTCATGAATAATAGTTGTTTATATTGAACAACAATAATAGAGCTTAAAGTCACCCAAATTAATTTAAAAAATTCCAAAACTAAAAAAATACATATTTAAAATACAAAAAAATCGAAAAAAAAAAAGTTTATACTAATCCAAAAACAGAATTCTCACGTGACGTCATATGTTCCAAATGCAATTGCACCAACATAAAACGGTGTTTTGATGAGCCGATTTCTTATTCACTTTTAAATAACGATTTATAATTTCTACGTAATAATAAAGTTATATATTCAGAATCGCCGATTGCTGATCTACACGAATACATATTTTTAAAGACATTATATTTTTCACTAGATTTCCTTATTGTGATTACCTACGTGAACTTTCCATATTTGGAACTGAAGTAGGTACATGTTAAGAATTTTTTTTTTAATTCAGATAAGCAATAAAGTACACACATAAATTGTATTAAGTATAACAGAGATTAACAAAAATCTATATTCGATATGTACCCTATTAATTGTTTAATTCTAAAGAACGTATTTTATTGTTATTATTTATTTGTTGACAATAAATCAAATAATTTTTGGTTGTTATTATTTATTTGTTTTCAATAAATCAAATAGTTTTTTTTTTAATTTGTTTTCAAGAAAACAAATAAATTTTATATGGCTGTTTTCGGAAAAAAACACATCAACGGCAACTTTTTTTTTTAAGAATGACAAATATTCCCTGGTTAGGAATAATCAGATAATATTTGTAAATCTCCTACTACCATCACAGTAAGCGGAAGATGTTGCTTGTGTCGTAAGTGGAGGTCTTAGCTAGCCGAGGAATTGAACTCATGACGCCGGGGTGAGACCCAAACGCGATGCCAACTCAGCCACTGACCTAGATTAATCTAACTAGGTCAACATAGTTAAGGATCAGGTTAGGTTTGGTCTGGTTTGGTTGGATTTGGTTTGGTTCGGTTAGGTTAAGTTAGGTTAGGTTAACAATTTGCAAGCGAATATTTTTTTGGGTATAATAAGAAACTTTAATCACCCCCGTGGGGTGCAACGGGCAAAACGCTAGTTCCTTATTAATATAAAATCCAGTAATTTGTTTTGTACGACATATCGGAAAGGCACTATAAGTAAGATAATGCTCGATTTGTGCATACCGTGGCGTTTTAATATATATCAACAAGTTTTACTTAACACAGTTTGTGGGGAAATGAAGTGTGGGTGGTGGAAATTTTTTTTACTAATTATTGAAGGGCAGACACGTAAACTAATTATTTTTTAATTAGCAAAATAAAACTGTCCGTTTAGAATCCATTGCTTCTGAAAGTGATAATAAATGCGGCTTTCCTTACATTTTTTCCCATCTTATAAGATGTTTATACATACGACATTATACGATTGAAATATATATTTCAATCTTATGGCATTAGAAATATTTTGCAATTGAAGTTGAGTATAAGTTAAAATTTATTTTTAAATGTTCCTGTCCGTAAAATGGGAATTAAAAAAAATGTTCATGTTATGTTCAAAAGTTTCAAAGGATCCTTATAAAAACATGTTTCATGACAAAATTTTTAAAAACAGTTATTCATAATAACGAAAGGTAAGTGAAGGCCGCTCAAACATATTGCAACTCAAATATATATTATCGATGGATATTAAATTGAAGAATGTGGGAATAATTTTTAATAAAAATAATCCATAAATTACCATATGGGCATCAAACTATTCGCCAAAAAAAGCTCTTGCCAGTTTTGAACAGAAAAAAAACAATAAAAATGTTTGACTCCTTGAAAGCCGAAAAACCAGTATGAGAATATTCAAGTATTCAAATGTACCTCGATTTATGCAAATTGTTTCCATTTAAAACCGACTGTTCAATGTCCAGAAAGAACAGTGAACTAATCAAATTTGACAATTTTCAAAATATTGATTTTCTCAACGCAATAGATTTTGACTGGTTGTAGTTTAATACTGGGCCATACTTATTATGTTAACAATGGCAACGAAATACATTTTCATCCTTCATATTCTCCCGTTACCTTGCTAATAAGGACATAATTCAACATTAATAATTACATAAAACTAACCTACCAAAGGTATAACAATACCTAGTAAAGAAAATATTTAGTAGACTTACTAGTTTTCTCCACTTACCCTGTTTGTGGCCGCAATCTTCCCCCTGGTAGCCGACCAGAACCACCCGTTTATATTCTTGGGGTATAAATCTCCATTGTCGCAGCCAGGGAAGTCACACAGTCTCCCACTGGTCCAGATGTAAGGAATATTATCTGAAAATCACAACATCTTTAGTTTGATCGTTTTCATAGATTTTCCTTTGTTTATTTAATGTTGACGGCAGAGGTAGCGTAGTGGTCAAAAATTAAAATTTAAGGTTTAAAATTAATATAACATCTGGATATTTTAATTGGATTGTGAAGATTGATGAATTTTATAAAAAAATCTTTAGAGCCATTGTAATAGATCTGGTCGGTTGCTGAGATAGTAGTCAAACTGATTATAGTTTCAGCCAGTAATGTACATGGGTAAGTATTTTGTTAACTCCAGTGATAAAATAATCTTTCAAATCGCTTTGTTATGCAATCCAATTGATTTCAAATTGGTGGCTGCGTTCTCACTTTTAACAAAGCATTCTTCCATGGACCACATTTTGCTCGACCTCTCGAACATGACGGTTTTGGGTCAACTGATTGTTAACAGGTTGTGGACATGAGTCTAGTTTTTGGACTGTTAATTCGTGGTGGAATTCCATTATATTAGAATTGAAATTATAAAACTTTTGTACTTTGTTCCAGTTATTTTCGCCGGGACCGGTTTCATCCTACTACGGACATTTTCAGACTGGTAGTTGAAATTCTTATGCTACGGTATTTATACAAACTTAGGCATGGGTACACAACATTTTCTCTATATAATGAATGTTTCTATTTTGTAAATTTAAGGTATTATAAGTTATTTTGTTAGTTTAAGGTACATATAGGTAATTATAATATTTAATATTAAAATTATGAATGATGTTATATAGTAAATAGATATTTTTAATTCGCATGAATGTATATGAATTTGTATAATTGAAAATTTTTGTGATTATTGATATTTTATGTTGGTAATATTGGGATATTCCCTCCTTGTTGCTTAGGGCTTGATAAAGATAGAGATGACAAAATCCTCCATATTGCAACAAAGGACAAAAATTAGATAGATTAGAGTCATTAGAAATTAATCGCTTAACGAAAAAAATTTATCGTAAATATGTCATGAATGTTGGAACATAATGCTCAATCACTATTAATATATCAATTATAATTTACTTAGAATAATTTTACTTCAGAGAGCAGTAGTGTAATTTAAGTATGTAATAACCCAAATACACGGAGAACCCTAATAATAATGATTACAATAGTGCTTTCAATATTTGTCAATTGAACCCGAAGCAACAAGGAGAGAATATCCCAATATTACCAAAATAAAATATCAGTAATCACAAACCTTTTCAAATATATAAATTCATATACGTACATTCATGTGAATTAAAAATATCTATTTTCTATGTAACGTCATTCATAATTTTGATATTAAACCTTATAATTACCTATATGTTCCTTAAACTAACAAAATAACTTATAATACCTTAAATTAACAAAATAGAAACATTCATTATATAGAGACAATGTTGTGTACCCCTGGCTAAGTTTGTATAAATACCGTAGCACAAAAATTTCTACCAGTCTGAAAATATCTGTAGTAGGATGAAACCGGTACTGGTGAAAATAAATAAGTGGAACAAAGTACAAAAGTTTTTTAATATCAATTCTAAGGTTGTGGACAGATTAAATTTCAATTTCGTCTACCACAAATCGGCAGATAGTTAGGTACTCAGACGAATAATTATTAAAAATAAATTACCTTGAATAACTTCCTATCACGGAATATTTATATAATTTCGGAGTGGGACATACTTTATACTCGTATATCGCCCCCGTGAAAGACCACCATTCAAAATTGAAACGTTGCCTTGATTGGCTTAAACCGTGTTTTGTGACCAGATCTGATTAGCCAGGTACCTCTCAACCTTCCTCCTCTCCATCTTTTTCCTCTCCCAACTACGTTCTGCCTCATACCATACCCAAATCGAGGATGCCATAGTCCCACTTGCTCCAGAAGGTTAGGAGCAGTCTAGACTCACCTTTGCGGTATTCATATTTAAAATAATTTTTTTTTTGCAAAAACGTAAACAGGGTAATGAATAACCTGACATTCGCAAATCTCCTACTACCATCATTATAAGCAGGCTGCTTATGCAACGATGGAGGACTTTAATAACATAGGAATTGAACCTAGGTGGGAACCCGAGAGATTTGTCAGGTCAGCCACCGACCGGTCACATATACATAAAACAACTTACTTTCTTTGATTAGTTTGGTGATGAGATTGTTCTCCTCCGGGGTTTCCATGGAAACTAGGTCCATGCAGTACTCCCTGCAGATGTTTCTAGCTTCCAGCCAATTGACTTCTGTACCGTTCAGCGCCGGGACGTGGGTGCTGATGAAGTAGTTATGTTTGCCGAATAGAAATTCCTTTGGTCCTGGAATTTATAAAGAATTCTATTAAGTAATACGTCATTTTTTAGAAGATTCAGTGCTCTTATTAAAAAATGTCCATGCAATTTGAATAATATTCAAATAATAAATTGATAATATAATTAATAACATTTAAATAATCACTCACACATACATTTGTACACAATAAACTTTTTTCATATACCTTTTTATCTTTATCACGTATCATTCCCTAGCATTGTACTAACTCAAGTCTATATAACTACTTAGTAGATATTACATAGAGACACGTCATTGGTACCGATCCTTGTAATAATTTTCTAAAACCTTGTAATTTGTACACCACTCATTTTATACATGTACTGCTTGTTTCTAAAATAAATAAAAATAATAAATAAATATGTAATAGACAAAGACAACGGAAAGAAAAAAAGTTTAGGTTGCGACTGAGACTCGACCTCGGGACCTTTCCTCTAAAGGAGAGGGATGTACTAACCATAACCAACTATAAATAGTTACCACTGTTAATATTGTTTGAATAATATCTATGTATCTACAATCTATATCACTACAATGTGCAAAATTTTAATACACATTAAAATAAAAAATAAATTAAAAAACGCTTTGCATTAAGCAACCAGTTCATTTAAATGTTTGTCGCCCACCGCTTTCGCTAATATGTACCTTGGATACATCATCATAATATTACCAAATATAAGTATCTTATACATATATACGTATGGAGCTCAATAAGTTGGTAGAACTGACATAAAGGAGAAGGAGAATATAATTTAATTTTGTAATAATCTTAATCTAATCTTATTTAGCGTCCTATCAAAAAAATGATGTGATATGCCCATCAGTTTTGTATTGACAAGAGTTCAATGGAATGTGTTCGGATATTTTATGAAACCTCGAAAAATGTAATTGTGGTATTGATTTTGTACGGCAAGAACTACATCCATTTTTTTTAAGTGTGCTCATTTTGTACATTGACTTCCCACCTATCTAAAACATGGTGATAAAATGGGCTCTTGGATTTAGAAGAGGTAGATCATTCATCGAAGACAATATACGTAGAGGTAGGTCTTCGGGATCAGTTATGCATGAAAATGCATGATATGGTATTGAATGACCGGCGAGTGAATATGCATAAAATAACAGAGGTTTAAGTAATATCGACACATAGCACTTATTTACTTTTAATTTATAATTAGGGATGTAAAAAAAAAATCTAAATAGGTGCCGCAAATGCTGAATTAGGAAAAAATCGCCAAGAAATGGTTTCAGTTTTTAGTTTTTAGGCATGCACAAAAATTTTCTTTTTCGTTTTTACTAGAAAAAGGGTACCATAATCATCAAACTTTATTATTTTGACCATTTAAAAAATTCAGTAAAATTACTTTAGACCAGAACAGTTCTGAAAATTATCTGCAACCGCAGTTGAAAATATTACTTGCTGGGATGAGATTTAAATTAAATAAGGAGTTTACATCCGAAAAAATCGCACTTAAAACCCACATAATGATACTCAAACATCGTTGAATGAAATGTGTCTACTTGAAAGGGGTTATTTTAAGAAATAAAATAAAAATAACTTCCCACCTGCTTTACAATGAATTCTGCGAACTTGTTTAACTCCCCTCCTATATGTACAAGTATATGGTATATTTGAGTCAGCTGTACGAATTAAGCATGTCTTATGAGCTAAACCCGGTGTAGATTTAACTTTTGTTTTGTTTTTTTATTTTTTTATTTACATGTATTTGTTCAATACAGAATTAAATGTCGAATTTGTAAATGTGCGGTTTTAATGATCCCAATTACCTTATTTTTCTATTTATATATACGTACTAAATACTAAGTCACTAAATAAAGAAACCTAAAAATAAGATAAGAAAAATAAAATTAATTTCCTGAAACTATTAATAAAGTAAAGAGAAAAAGAATCTTCTTATAAATATTTTCAAGGAATCCAGTTACCAAAACTTGACTTAATTAAGTTGTAAATTTCCTGGTTTAAGTCAAACTGATCTCAAAGTTGATTAATTAAATTTTCCATTAAACAAGCTAATTAATATGTATTAGAATTTTATAAAAGAACCAATATAGACAATATTACTGAAAATTATATGTAGTTTAAATACCTTGGCAGTATGAAAAGCAATTATTTTTTCTTCTTTATAACGTCTTCGCTGGCCAACGGACACGCTTCTTTCATTATGACGTCATTTATAAGCCGAGATTGCCTTGAAATGCCAAGAGATCATGGTTTACCGATTAAAATGAAACCAGTATTAAATGTCAATCCTCTTTAGCGCTCGTTCTTTTTTTTCTTGAAAATTTTTATCAAATCTTTGTTTAGTACACCAGTCTTAATAATATTCTAATTGAAATATATTTTTGTAAGAGGCAAACAGCTTTTTTAACGACGATAAATATATAGAAATAGGTGGAAAAACAAGGTAAAGTCAAAAAAGTGTATCATACAAAAGTTATTTATAGGACAGGAATTTTATTTACATTAAACTAAAGAAGAGGAGTCGGAAGGGAAAGATGGGATGGGGATAGGAAATGCTCTCAATGCATACTATAATACTTGTGCATTAATTTGTGATCGTACGCATTACTTCGATTTGATATTTCTGATGGTTTTTAATAAAGATGCCGATATCATTAAATTGTGTGTTACAATATGCATATATACGGGGAATCGGGAATGTTTTCCTATTATCAGTTTGCATACAGGCAAATGAAAAAAGTCGGTTTGTCGGGTTGGTCTTAACGGAATGCGGAATTTTATAAAATTGGTGAGCTCAGGCCCATTATTCAGAAATTTTAATGATTGGATTTGATCAAAAATTAAACGTCGTGTTTGAAAGGAGTTGAAGTTGTGGAATTCAATAGATTCGGTGCAATTTGTAAAGTGTAAATTTAATTTATGATTTATGTGCTTAAAATTATTTCCTCCAATTCTTTACATTTTTCAACATGGGCTTTATAGAAAGTTGTCCAGATCGGTGTGCGGTGTTCAAGTGGGGCAGATATTGGCGGTGTAAAGGGAGTACAGAGTTTTTATGTTGCGGTAAGGTTTTGACCAGTGAATTATGAATTCCAGCAGTTTACTGGATTTGTTGATTATTTCATTAGCATGTTTAATAATTTAGTTTAACATCCAGTATTACCTAAGTTTATGGTAGATTTTTCGGCACCCGCATTTATGGAATATTGCAAGGCTGGTTGAAATGTGATCTGATGATGATTCCGAAAGAAAATATTAATTCACCGCATATTATAAAATCATTAAATGTTCCAAATATTTGAAAAAATTATCAGAAGAAAGAAAAAACGTCTGAGAGACGTTTTGCTTTTCGAACGCACTTTTCTACTACACGATTCCTGATATGGCAGCTTACACACATTCACCGCATACATGGGGAGCGTTTAAAAAAATCATACCTACCTTTAAAATAGACTCTTGCCCTCACTCAGGTAGGTACCGACATACATAAAAAAGCGATAAACGAAACCGAAAAGACACAGGAAAGAAAAAGATACAAGTAGCAGCTACGAATTGAACCCAGGACCTCACGATCTATCTGGAATCTTGCACTCGAATCCACTGAGCTACGGCTACCCCAATTCGTTCCGACATTCTTACCGATATCGTACCTCGATTTCTAGGAACTGTCAATATCATCATCAATTAATTAATTCCTATATATTTTTGTCTGCTACCTTTTTTTATCACAACTACAACATTCTACCCGAATTCTATTTGAAGATTCATTAGATAGTGTCTTGTATATACATATCGGATTTTTATTTATATGGGACAACATTTTCTACAAGTCTAGGATTGATATTCATTTTTTTATAGAATCTAACTGTATTTGAACGAACAATACAAGTTTGTTCACCTTAATTCTAATTTCATTTCCACAATAGTTTTAACTTCTAATTAACCAATAGTTGTTACTTCTTCGAAATCAGTTTCCACCTTACTAAACTTGAGAAATTCATTGCGTTACGCTCTCTTTCATTTAGTGCCATCGAAGGTACTTTCCAAAAGGTTGAAGATATTGCTTTTAAAAAACTGAACGACCTTTCACGCATAACATATAATACATATAATTCAATACATTACAGTATATAGGCAGACGTATGTACGATTATGTGTATGATTTTATTTTATAAATATCATGTTATTACGTAAAATGCAGCAGTTTAAAAGCAAGTTGTGGTAACAAGGTGATATTTTGGATTTCACATGCACATTTTTTGACAAATCTCCAGCCATGTATGTGATATTATTGCGTTACAATGACCGGTTATAAATATAATGCACTGCAATAAATCGATGATGCTTATTGACGGTAGAGCTATACATTCAATTATGTAGCATACAACAAGTATTCCACTCATTAAGCATATCATTTTTTCTTAGTTCAGAGTGTAATGTGTAAAAGTTAATATAATTTTTTAGTTCCTAAAAACATAAGGTTGCATGTTACTGTTCATGTGGATTGTAAATGAACGTACCATTCACAATACACATGAACGACAACAGAAGTACAGCAATGTTTAATTTCAACATAAAAGTTAACCAGAATGACAATTATTAAGTGACATCATTGGCATGTCTCTTGAAACCTCCGTGGTTCGTATTAAAGAAAATATAAAGAGTCTACACGTCTGTTCTACCATATGATATGCGTTGTAGATCGTGGTGCCGTCTCGGCAGTAATCGTTTGGTGTAAAAAGCTTATAGCATTCCAGGAGGTATGTAATATCTAACAAACTTTGCATAATTTTATATGCTGTTATTGGAAGGGCCCTTCAAAGGACCTTATCGACTGGAGACTATGGTAGCGCATCTCAGAGCATTCCTGATGCATACATTGCGAGTACTCAACAAACATTCTCATATATGGATACCTGAGTTTTTTTTTAAATTTGTTCCTATAATTCTTTTTTTATCTGGTATGGGGCCCATACAGCAGAAGCGTTTGAACATTATAATGCAGTTAACACGGAAGTCAGGACTTGGGGTTTGGTAATCTGTTTACTAGATCTTATTACAAACGCTAATAGTTATCATAAGATCTATTCGTTAATCAAAATACATTTTCATAATAATAATTGAATAGACATCAATGAATCCAATGAAAGTAAAGGTTGCGATGTATCAAAACCAGTATAATAAATAAGGGTCAGAGAATCTACAGAAAACAAAAAAAAAATACTTAGAAGTTCAAAAACTTCGAAAAAAAAACAAAACCGGTGTAATTGTGTGAAGAATGTAATTAGGAGAGGATGGGCGCTTTTAGATAAAAATACTTATTTGGATAACATGAAAATATATCAGCGCATTTAAACACTTGTGTTCTTTTGCATATTTCCCGTACTCTGCACGGTTGATATATAAATATAGTCTCTAACTACTGAAGAAATAGCTCAAACTAAAAACGTTGTGACGAAAAATGGTAATCGCAAGTAAAATAAATTAAATGAGTCTGTCGAGGTATTTTTTTATGTGATATCATGCAAGAGTCTCAACTGCTCCTAACTGTCTGAAGCCAGTGAGACTACGGCATCCCCAATTGGGGTATGTTGTGAGGCTTAAGGTATTGAGGAGGGGAAGGAGGTAAGGAAGAAGGGAGGTGGGGAAATACAGATCTGGTCACCAAATACGGCTAAAGCTATTTCAAGCAACGTTTCGATTATGAATGGTGGTCTGTCACCAGGGTGATACTGACAGTATCTACCATAAACGTACCTCAAAAGTACTACATATTATTTTAAATGAATATTTTATTTATTTATTTACGAAATACTTGATATTTAATGGAGACATTTACATGGAGTAGATACATTAGATCACCATACTAGGCAGCTGCCTGTTTCATGGTGACCAATGGAGTATTGAGTACTTTGTATGAAGTCTAGTTTAAACATGTAGATTTATAATATTAATTATATTAACATGCTGACAATTGTAAAAATTATAAAAGTAAGTAGAAGATAGAAAGGAGAAAAAGACATTCGTAAAAATTTGATCATAAAAATATACATTTTATTTTATTTTTTATATGTGCAATCATACACACATGTGCACACATACATACACACGCAAATACATACGCACATAATATACACATATTTGTACGCATATATACACTTATGTACACACACATACACACATCCTTATGTATGTATACATATACACAGGAACATACACATGAACGTACAAAATGAACATTTTCCGAAGGTCGAGGGTTCAAATCCCGGCGTGCGCAAGTAAATTTTATTTAATTAATTTGTTCTGTTTCAGAATTAATTAATGTAAAAAATAATATGTAGTATATTTGCGCACGTTCCAGAGTGGAAGATACTCTCAGTATCACCCTGGAGAAAGACCACCATTCAGAATTGAAACGTTGCTTGAAATGACTTTTAGCCGTGTTTGGTGACCAGATCTGAATAGCCAGTTATTTCCCCATCATCCTTTTCCTCTTCTCCTCCCCCTCCCCAATACCTTCCGCCTCACAACATTCCCCAATTGGGGATGCCATAGTCTCACTGGCTCCAGATGGTTGGGAGCAGTTGGAACTCTTCACATAAAAAAATACACATATATACCCACACACCTAAACAGGTTGGTTTATAAAGGGTTCAATTATTTTCAGTATATTTGAGGACATTTTGTCGTGATTGCATGGGTGAGAGGGCTTTAATTGTTTAATGGTTTGTGAAATTTCAGCGGAGTTAGTAGAGTCTTATGAGAGTATATTATTTATTTCACTGGTAGATTGATTGATTACATCGGCAAGAGGATTTTCATCAGTTGATGTCTTATTTAAAATTTGTGATGCTATGTTCTTACCGATATTACAAAAATATTCATTTATGTGGTTGGTCACAGTGTCTGGATGGTCTATTAGGGAGATGTCTTGGCCGTTGATATTTAATTTATTGATTGGTTGTATTGGGTGATCAGTGTTAGATATTTCTTTGACAATATGCCAGATTTTTTTTGTTATTATTACCGGCTCTGGACAGTTTCTCTTTATAGTAGTTTTCTTTTGTAGTTTTAATGAGATTATTACATATATTTCTGTATTTTTTATAAAATATTTGGGCTTGAGTGTCCGGATTATTAAGTAAATTTTTGTGGAGCTTGTCCCGTTTTTTTAATACAAAAAATTAGGCCATCTGTGATTCATGGTTTCAGTTTTTTTTTTTTTTGAAATTTTCAAAGGGGATTCTTCGGTGACATCCTCAATATGTTGCAAAATGGTTTCAGAAAAGGTATTAAAAGCAACGTTTACACCTGTGGAATTTAGAGTGGAGTGCCAATTTTCCAAGTTTCTCGAAATTATTATTTTTCTTTTTTATATTACAACGTGATGTTCCGGTAATGAATAAATTGTGAAATAACAGAATTTAATCAAATAAAATTTACTTCTGCCCGCGAGGATTTGAACCCGCGACCTCCGGATTCATAGCCAAGGATCGTAACCACTCAACTACGGAGACCGTCTTTTCCGAAGGTATCTTCAGGCCAAATATTTTTTCACACTATTGCCCCTATCCCAATCTTTACAGCCTTGGGAATAAAACATGACAGGTTAACCATATTTTTCAGCTAATGATGGGAAACTATTAAAAAGAATATTTTAAAATAGTAGTATTTATACTTTAAAATTCCAGTAAAATATTTTTTGGAAAGAAGTATCATTTGTATAATATATGGTAAATATTAAATCATTAATTCCTCGATCCAAATAAAACAATTCTTGCGGTGAATACAATTCCGTGCGAGTTAATCAAAACTAAATTGTTACCAAATAACGTGTGTTTGCTTTTCATTCTTGTGGTTGGTTGGCCTTAATATTGCATGTTTATATATCCTTGCTCCGCATTGTGGGAAAAGTATTCGCTCGAAAATGCTACGTTACTTAACCCTGGTACACTAACCACAGTCGTTTCGAGTAACACTGCGTGCATTTTATGCTGTATCTCTAGTGGTAATTGTACCAAAGTTGTTTTATGAGGGAATAACCATTTTATTTTAGTTATAGAAAACGAAAAAAAAGTAACTTTTGTTTTCTCTACGCATAAAAAAAATGATTAGTTTTCCATAATTAAGACCCCACACAAAAAAATACTTTGAAGTAGAAACAGAGTCTTAAGACGTTGTTCACGAAATGATTTTACCAAAAATCCCCCTACAATTTACTAGGAAATACGCATCATAAAAGAAGGAAGCATATTTAAAGATCAGTTTTTAAAAATAACGTTGAAGTAGAAACAGTCTTAAGACGTTGTTCACGAAACGATTTTACCAAAAATCCCCCTACAATTTACTAGGAAATACGCATCATAAAAGAAGGAAGCATATTTAAAGATCAGTTTTTAAAAATAACGTTGAAGTAGAAACAGTCTTAAGACGTTGTTCACGAAACGATTTTACCAAAAATCCCCCTACAATTTACTAGGAAATACGCATCATAAAAGAAGGAAGCATATTTAAAGATCAGTTTTTAAAAATAACGTTGAAGTAGAAACAGTCTTAAGACGTTGTTCACGAAACGATTTTACCAAAAATCCCCCTACAATTTACTAGGAAATACGCATCATAAAAGAAGGAAGCATATTTAAAGATCAGTTTTTAAAAATAACGTTGAAGTAGAAACAGTCTTAAGACGTTGTTCACGAAACGATTTTACCAAAAATCCCCCTACAATTTACTAGGAAATACGCATTATAAAAGAAGGAAGCATATTTAAAGATCAGTTTTTAAAAATAATGTATCTAAAGTTACATTCGATCTACCCATTTTGTACTGTTTTCATGTCGTACGAGTCACTGCTTATAAACCATATGACTTCCCAACAAATAGTATTTTCAAACTGTTTATTTTCCACCGCTATAACAATATAGCATTACTACAAACACATAAAAACTATATGACTTCCCAACAAATAGTATTTTCAAACTGTTTATTTTCCACCGCTATAACACTATAGCATTACTACAAACACATAAAAACTATATGACTTCCCAACAAATAGTATTTTCAAACTGTTTATTTTCCACCGCTATAACACTATAGCATTACTACAAACACATAAAAACCATATGACTTCCCAACAAATAGTATTTTCAAACTGTTTATTTTCCACCGCTATAACACTATAGCATTACTACAAACACATAAAAACTATATGACTTCCCAACAAATAGTATTTTCAAACTCTTTATTTTCCACCGCTATAACAAAATATATAACGATATAGCATTACTACAAACACATAAAGATATTAATATATAGTCAGCAACAAATACTAGTGTTAGAAATAACACCATTGGAAATCTAACGGTACCACTGTTACGAACAACAGTAGTCCAACATCATTTTGTATTAAAGGTATCAAATTAATCAATGACCTACCAATGGACATAAGGACAGAGATAAATTACGAAATATTCAAAGAAAAACTTCAAACATTTTTTTTAAATACCCAACCTACATATAGTGGCAAAATTATATATTTTCTTATATTCACATGTTTAAATGCGCAATGTTACAATGTATACTATTTTTTTTTTATTTCTGTTTTGAAAAATCTGAAAAACACTAATTATTATTTTACATACTTACGTAATTTTTGTAAGCTGTTTTTCATTTCATGATTCCATAAAAGTACTTATCTTTCCCTAACTGATTTTTTTTTTTAATTATTTCTATATTTATCTTCTTTATATCTGTTTTCACTATACAGCTTTACTAGATCTGTAAAACACGAATTATTTATTTACTTTTGTATATTTAGAAATTGTTTTTCATGTTTCTGTTTACTTGACTTTTTCTTAGTAAAAACATTTAATATTTTTCTTTTATACTCGTACATGTGTTTGTTTACACTATACAGTTTTTTTTAATATTAAAGAAGACTCGTTTCCGAAGTATAAAAAACATCGGCTTACATTCGGAAAGAATATAAATTGCACAAAATTATATTTTGCACAAATCTGTAAAATATGTAACAAACCTTACCGTACCTTATTTAAAAAAAAAAATCTTAGTCGGTAAGTTGGTTTATGAATTAATATATTACGTAGCTTGTGGTATGGAAAGAAATGTGCATCACATTTTCATATACATAAATCCACTCGAAAACTTCCCTCTTAAATAATACCTCAGATCTTCAGCAAGTTCAGTAAGAGCTCAGTAAGAATGCTAATCGGTAAAGAAAATCTAACAACGAAGATTTATGTAGGTTTTGTCATGAACGGGTTTCAATCGATTTTGTAAAAAAAAAGAAACGTTGCTTGAAATGGCTTTTAGCCGTGTTTAGTGACCAGATCTGAATAGGCAGGTATTTCCCCTTTCCCCACCCCCTATTCCTTTCCCCCTCCAATACCTTCAGCCTCACAACATTCCCCAATTGGGAATGCTATAGTCTCACTGGCTCCTGACGTTTGGGAGCAGTTTGGGACTCTTGTGCGGTATTCATATAAAAAAATAAAATAAAATCCCGATGAGGGTAGCTTCGCTTTCAAAAAATGTTAATATTTATACATTCAACGGTAGTGCACACAAATTATTTATTATTAATTTTATTAATACTAACACCACAAAGTAATTTTACCTTTATTAAAGAACTTATTAAAAATATTTTTAAGACTTTGATAAAATAAAATTGGAAGAGTAAATTCGAAAGAGGTGTGCAAGTAGTATATTGAAATCCATTACAACAAACTTGCAAATAAGGAGACGCGAAGAATACAAGGTCGATGTAAGCTTTATGGAAAAGTAAGAGATGCTTAAATGGTTTAAAAACATAGACTGGGTTAATAAAGGAAGGTGTGTAGATAACCGGTAATCGTGAGTTTAACTCTAAGTCCTCAATCACAACATTAGTAACATTTTCCACTTATTGTGTTGGTAGTAGGAGATTTTCAAATAATGTCAGGTTCTTCGTAACCGATAATGTTTGTCTTTCTTTAAAAAGTATATAAAATAATTTAAAAAAATATATGAAAATAGTAAGACTTGGAGTCGGTTGAACGGCGATCGAGGGACGTCCCCTGAAGTCACGGCACGATTTTATGAACCAAATATTTGAAGTAGTTAATATTCAGGTTGACTGATAAATTACAAATGTATAAACGTGAATGAAGCAAAGAACACATGTGAAGACAGAGTTGTATAGCATAAAAACCTCTGTACCTTCACCCGGTAAAATAGCTTGATGGTAATGTTCTCCCAAATAGCGACTATTTTGTGAGGAAATTTACATCTCAATAATTGCAATTTTTAAACCATATTATACGATGAAGATGATATTATGTAATGACAATGGTCATAAATCCTTTAAAAATCAATATCTAGAAAACTTGATACAGTTAAATAATAAATAAAAGTCTTAATCAAACATCAGAGTTTTTCCTACCATGGCATATTGTCAGGCCGTTCTTGTATACATGAAAACGTTCAACGCGATAATTTTACCGCAAACTCTTCGATATTTTACCAATAACGATAAATTATTGTTTTTTCATATAAATATGTAGACATATTAAATTGATGGAGAGGGCGATAAATTCTCCGAGATCCGCCATTATAATGCCGAGATTAACATAACGTCCACATATTTTATATACTGGATCAGCAGGGTCCATTTTGATGCGAAATTTCCTCGTTTCGATGTCGAATATTCTCAAAGCGTATGGACCTCTGTTGCCGATGTTAAACCGCCCAGAATAGATTAGTTTTCCGTGAATATTGTAATTTTGAGTGTTGTTCTCGACATAACAGATACCCCCACACCAGCACACGATGGAAATATAATTTGGCGGAATATTTAAGATTAACAACATCATAACATTCCTAACCAATTATAGCACTTATAAAACAATATTAATTATTTTATGTGTTAAAAAATCTATTCAAAATTAGCTGCCTGTTACGGATTGACTCTAGAAAAGACTTTTAAAAGAAATACTGGATTGATAAAATAATATAAGTATTATTTTTTTTTCGGTATCATAAAAGATGCTTAACGTACCTGGGATGAACCGAGGGAACAAAGACATTACAGATCTTGAATGTGAAGTAATTTAATATGACAGACTAAGCAAAAATCAACCAGTTTATCCAGAGATTCGAAACGGAATAGAAGATTTTTCATATCACCGTTTTCGCTTGTCAAAAAAATTAATATTTACTGCTTTCAGATTTCTCGGATTTCGTTTATTTACTTGCACAAGCTTAATCTGACACCTAGAATATTACTTACGTTACTGTTGATGTACGTGCTTTGTAATTAAGTGCACAAAGATTTTATTTGAAGTATTTAATGGTTTTGGGTTACATATACCACAAGCATAAATTATTGTTTTTATAATCTTTTAGATAACGAACTTACCAAGTGATTCAAAAAGATTTATTTTATTCCTTCCCTACCTAATATTGTCATATTAGGTTTCCATGTATACCGGTAAATTCAATTTCAACCTCCTTCCCGCCCACAGAGCACGTGTTCCAGTACTAACAAAAAAGGGCCCCCTGTTTTACCGGTCGTACAAGGATAGGAGTGCTCCTGGCTGGGGTGGTACATTCGTATCGTGTCGTATCAATGAAAATTATTGGTATTATTTTAATAATTATAATTTTAAATTAATATTTTATTATTTTCAAAACTCGCAGTAAATTTAAAAAAAATAAATACTAGTAATTTAATGAATTTATTATTAATGCAATGTATTTTTGGTAGACATTCTTAGTACGAGGGTTGTCCGTAAAATAAGTTTCCCTATTTTTTTTTTAAATAGGGAAATTTTTTTTTTTTTTTCTGGATCGTAGCTTGGTCTTCCCCCTCCAAATCCCCACGCGGCCGAACTCGCTGCGACGCGCAGTGTCGGCTTGGCAGCCGTAAAGAATGGAGCTCCCGATCGCATCGCCCGCGAGGTGTGAAGTACACTCCGTGATTCGTTTTTTGTGTGCCAAAGGCTATTCGGCGACGGAAATTCATTCTCAACTGACAAAAGTGTATGGAGAAACGTTTATGAGTGTTCAAATGGTGCGCAAGTGATGCAAAGAATTCAAAGAAGGGCGCCAGCATTGACGCTTCCCCTTTCGCAATCGTTTCGTCAATGACCGATGGCCGTCCGGACCGTTGTTCGTCATGGACGTCTGCAAAGAATTCAAAGAAGGGCGCCAGCATTGCCGCTTCCCCTTTCGCAATCGTTTCGTCACTGACCAATGGCCGTCCGGACCGTTGTTCGTCATGGACGTCTGTGCGTCCTTCTTTGAATTCTTTGCACCCCTTGCGCACTATTTGAACACTCAAGAACGGTTCTCCATACACTTCTGTCAGTTAAGAATGAATTTCCGTCGCCGAATGGCTTTTGGCACACAACAAACGAATCACGGAGCGTATTTCACACCTCGCGGGCGATGCGATCGGGAGCTCCATTCTTTACGTCTGCCAAACCAACGCTGAGCGTCCCACCGAGTTTTGCTAGATAGGGATGTGGAGGGGGAAGACCAAGCTACGATCCAGAATTAAAAAAAATATTTTAATTTTAATTTCCCCATTAAAAAAAAAAATAGGGAAACTTATTTTACGGACAACCCTCGTATGTCGCCCTGGTGAGAGTCCACTATTCAAAATCTAAACGTTACTTGAAATGAATATACAAGTGCTTTCCAACCATCATCTTTCTCGACTCCTTCCCTACCTTTCATCAGCGTCACACATACTCCAAATTGAGATGCCATAGTCCCACAGACTCCGAGTAGTTAGGACTCTACGTTAATTTAAAAAATGATAGATTTAAATATTATTGGTAGATACTTACGTTCCGAGCACTTTTTGGGAATAGGGGAGCTAAGTAATGTTCCCTCGCTTAGGCATTCCCTCACTGCCAAGGTGAACAGGACTATTGTAAACAGCGGATTGTTCAACATCTGAAATAATTGATTAGCATCATCATTGAAGCCAATAAGTTGTTAGCTATATCCTATATTATTCCTGTATTTTTCACTATTAAAAAGTAAAAAATCTTTGTTTAATCTCTCTGGAATAGAAATGTGATATCTACGAAGAAATGCATTCCTACCATGCTCTGGGGAAGTAGGAAATTATCTAACAAGGTTCACATTATTAGTGTTATTCGTTGTTGAATTCAGAGAGAATATTAAAAAAAAATCTATATTTGTATGGTTAATTGTGCTGCAAATAAAATACTAGGATGATGCTCCGTTTTGATTCGTATATTGCAGGTAGTTATTAAATAATTCCGTGGTGTTTGGGAATCACCTGATAAGTGCAAAACGGTACGTTAATTTGTTAAGATCTTTTATCATGTTTTAACCAAACTAACCGTTGTGATTGTTCACATATGATAATGGTGTTTAGGGCATTTAAAAATTAAATACATATATCAGGATTTTGTCAATTTAGAATACATACATCGGTAACCGTATTTTTACACTTCACAGAAAATAGCCATAAATGCAGTTATCGGGTTTCCCAAACACCATCGAATTTATTGATTCAATTTAATGCGCTTAAAACCCATTACAAACTGAATTATACGGCTATACAAAAAGCCTATTATGGTATTCGATAGAGCTTAAATAATAATGTATCAGGTAGAAAAATACGAACAGCATGATGTAAATTCCTAAGTAGGACATGATTATTTTTATGCAGGTAGGAGTTTACGACGTCTCAATGTTATCTCGATAATAAGTGAACTCAAAACCCACAAAGACACTTTCATTTTCCTTAATTATTTAACGAACAAGATATCCACGTAACAAGAAGGACAAATATATATTACGTTCGTCTTTTGTGATGCCTGTAGCCAGTTTCTAGACGTAACTGACCTTTGAATAATAATGTTTATTGCGTGAACCAGCCGTGGATGGCCATGATTTGTTTATATTGATGTCAAACAGTCAGATTCCGAGACAAAAAATGACATTTTAATAAATATTATGCAAATTCAATCTTTCGATTATTAGTCTTCGATTGAAATCCGATAATGTTCCAAAGGTGTCAAGAACGATGCTATAAAATTAATTCGGTAGAATCAGAGTTTCAGCGTATTTTGTTACGAAATTAGACCGCGTTTGATATTATAAAATAAATCAGAACATTTAATAAGTATTTCTTTCAACATTGATGATTTTTTTGCATTGTTTTGATCCGTTTATGGATTTTAAATTTAATGTTTAAATTAAATTAATATTAAATTATTATTAAATATTAAAAATAATAATTGAATTTTTGAAAAATTAAATGGAGTTCTGTGAATTAAATACAAAAAAAAATAATCGTTTATGGATGTTTGTCACAATATGCGTAAGGTCCAATAAAGTTACGATTCAATTCAACAATAATAATGTGATCCCTGACAAAGCTTGAGCTAAGCAACATTGGGTCGGCTGTCAATGTATTGATTCAATAAAATGATTTTATTGTAAAGTGTGTTTGCATGTAATAATTTCGCAACCTTAATTTTTTTCTTCCTTCCAGGAAAAAAAATGCTGTCTACTGTTGATTGATTCAAAAAATCTTTGACACATTTACGATGACAAATGTTCGATTAAAAACAATATGTATATACATTTAATTAGGTACGAGTATTAATTAATACGTGCCTAAACCGGGGTGTTAACATCCTATAAAAAGGGTTATCAAAGAAACTTAAATACAAAGCAGCAATGTTTTAGTGTTTACAACGTGTTTTCACATGAAGTAAAAATGTGTAAAAGTAAAGAGCCTCAATAAAATAAACCTATATTTTACTTGGTAAAAGAAACTGAGATTAAAAAATAACGCGTGGAAACACTAATTGGAATAAAATGGTAATAAAAAATTGATATAATACTACTAAAGGGAAATCTTTGAAATAACGTTTTTTATTCAGTTATTTATAAAAACCTCGTATTACGCAATTTATAACAGAAAACTTCGCTCACCTTTAGATTATGTTACTGTATCCTACATCACAGACTAAATGACCGAAGCAATGACGAATCATCTCTTTTATACTAAGAACAGGTGTTGGCAATAATGTCAAAGTGGGGACTAGATTCTTAGTTTCTTCTTTATATTTATTATAAAGATCCAAAAAGCTGATAAGATATCAATTTTTACCTGAAAAATTCCTATCACCTGGAATGTCCTAGTCACATTGGCGTTGGGGAAATTAGACCTTCAGATTCAACCTTGAGACTAATATAATTAGCTTTATGTTGCGGTGAGGATATTAGTATGACAATAATGGAACAAATAACTTTAAAACGTTGACTTAAATAATAAAAATGTGGTCAAATAATACCCACCCACATTTTTTAAATATTTTCCTGTATATACTGCTTCAAAATTTACTTTAATATAGATCAAAAACTAAATAAAATTAATAATTAAAAAAATGACAGTTGTTTCTGAGATGTCCAGATGATGATTTGCGGGAGAGAAAATACACAAGAGTTAAAAGATCTTTCTATTATCAAGCCTTCCTTCTGAACATATTGAATAATTACCTAATTTGCCGACGGTGTCTGATTTAAAAATAAAATCGCTCTCATTCACCATTAATTTATTTCATAAACACAAGACGAATGCGTATTTTTTTACATTTGTATAGCGACAAGCGTCCCAACTGCCTGTGTGCCTTACATTTTTGTACCGAAGGTTGGGAAGTACTTACCTCCTGGCTATAAAATACTTCTCATCCATACTAGATATTTACTAAACCTTTAATTAAAAAAAATAGATCATTCCGTTTGGACGGGTATTTTGGCCTCCAATCCAAAATTCAGTTTTGTATGAAACAGGCCCCGCAGCCGTTCCACTTAATGATAGATGATTTGAACTGACTAACCATCACATCGTTTTAACCGTCACAGAAGTCTTAAAAAAATGAAAGAATTGAATGCAATTAAACAGATTGCAAAAAATAACGGTTATAATACTAAATTAATAGATAATATATAAAACGAAATGTTTAAGAAAAAAAAAATCAAATCTTATGCATATCTGCAAATAAACGATGTTAGTAAACATGGGAGGAAAATATTGTTTTTAAATAATAATACTACAAATATAATAATTAAAAACATTGTAAATACCAACCAGCTTTTTATAATAATAATAATAAGTAATAAAAAATACATTTAAAATATAAAGATAATATTTTAAATAATCTGTCAAGAGCTTCAATTAAATTTTAATAAATTGTATAATTGGTGTGACACTTACAATCCGTTTCTAAATATTAACGAATTTCGAAGCAAATCTTCAATACTTTTCAATTATATGCTAGACAATTTCTCAATTAGAGATGGAATAACCTCGTAATTGGCTTACTTACTTTAACTGCCGGTTCTTACCTCATCGCCGAGGAAGTTCGACATTATGAGTATCACATATTAACTAAAATTAGAGACCTCGGACATATATTTGATAAGAATTAGAATTTGCACTCCACGTAACTCACATTACAAACAACAGCATGAAAACATTCGGATTTTTGTTGAGAATCATTAAAAACTGTAATTTACTTCGTGTCATGAAAATTTTATATCTCATTACTTCGCTGTAAATTAGAATATAATTATGGTGTTTAGTCACCTCACCATAAAATTCACATAAAATGTTTCGAAGCAAAAAAATAATTAAACATAATATATTCCCTTAGAAGAAATAAACTACGTGTTATTAGTAAAAACTTTAAAAATTCATACACTTGAAGACTGAAGACTGATAAGTGACCTATGTTGCTTTTTTTGACCTATGCTAGCTCGACTATTGCAAACTCCTGAGTCTTGTCAGCACAAGGATACTGTAACTTATGGCAGTTTATGTGTAAATCTGACTCTATTTTCTGGTAAAGAAAGATATTGAAACCACTTGAAGAATATAGGTTTATATTAATCAAATATAAATACACTCTTTGCTAACTAAACTTATGAGATATCATAAGTCGCGGTCCTAGGACACTGAATATAGCTTGTTGTTCGGCGACACGAATGTGAGGAGCAGAGGAAGCAGAGGCGCAGACTCGCACGACTAGCTGATGATACCAGTGCGTACAAATAATGTAATGATTACGTACCGCCAAAGTCCCCGCACGACGCACCAGACATAAGAACCTTTTTCAATGTCACCTTTCACAAACAAATTATGAAGCAAACTCGCCAATTTCCCGCATACTTAGTTTAGCAAACGAGTGTACAAGTGATATGGACATTTTTAACACAACAAATTCATCGTTTAAAACTCACCTTAACTATTTATTCATACCAAAGTACTGTTTCTGATAAATTTGGACTATTTTTTTTTTATTAAGTTTTATTTGTAAACCATTGAATTAATAACCATTGTATACAATCGTATGTAAGTAAATATTTGTTTGTAACCAGTTTTTATTACGGAAAGCTATTTGAAAATTTTAATGTATAACGTAAAAGCTCCATGGGCTTATACGATGGTAAATAAATAAATTTTGTCTCTTTTCCGAGAAAAAAACTTTCGCTTACAGCAAACGCTGTTATGAATAATCCGATCCAATAATTTTATTCCAATTTATTGAAAAATGTGGTCTTAGTGGTAGTTGAAAGATTCATTGTATAACTGGTTATACATAATACGTATTGGTAGTGAATTCATTAGAATCAATAAAATATGCGTGAAGATTCGATACCTTATAAATTCATTGTGTTTTATCTTACTATCTGTTTGAGTCTTCCACAAAAAAAAACGTGAAATCGTTTACAGTTTTCTTTTCTACGAAATTTCAAGGTTAGGACAAGTTTCCCAATGAAAAAATAATTTCCATAAACTGCATTGGCATTTAAAAGTAATCATGTTTATTGTTTATTTCTAACAGTCATTCGATTATTTCTAAACGGAAAAATGAATCTACTGAGAAAATATATTTCGTGAGCGAATCCGATACTGTGTCTAGTCCTTAATTAAACAAAGCTTCGTATTTTTAAACTTTTTGAAAATTTAAGTGTTTTAACTGATTTCTCTTTGATAAAACTTTACATTATATAAATTTAAGTAACCTTGAAAATTCGACAACACGCACCACAAAATTCGAAATCAGCAGGGTAATTTCGTGTTTTCTATTCCCAGAAGCGTTATTAAAACCAGCAAAAATATAAATAACGGGTACATGATTTTGTTATTCCATAACATCTATTTCCTTGCACTGGAAAACCTATTAGTCCGCTGCATCTGCCTGGAGAATATCCCCTTCATATGAATAGAAATCAATGGGAAGGAATAAATTAAATATTGATCCGTTTCGCTTGAGAGGTAGACGCCTGGAAGGCGGTGAATCAAATAAGAATCCATCTTGGGAAAGATTTTTCAGTTTGGAGTGGTTTTCTATGAACGTATTAGATATGCTCGTCTCAGGTACTTTGTGGATGGAATGAATATTTTTGTTTTACTTGCTGATTTCTTTATATTGATTGCATTCGTTTCAAGAGCGCTTTACATTTTGGTTTAAAACTAATAAAACAATTACTTTCTTATAAACCGCGAATACATTATATTTTTACGCCAACCGGTTTCGCTTAAACCAAACGTCGTCAAGTCTATTATGATAACTAAAAAGTTAGGTTAGCTTTGATTTGATTAGGTTTGGTAGGTAAGTTTAGGTTAGGTACCTGTGGTTATTTAGATTAGGTTAAATTAGGTTCAGTCGGGTTAACTGAAATGTCCGGGTAAGTTAAATTAATAAAAATATCTATAAGTAAGGGAATAATAAAGAAAAAAATATTTCAAGTATCAATTTGCAAGCATAAAATTATGAATTTAGGTACCTTTGGATATAATAATGTAATTTAATCAGCTCCGTTGGGTGCATGGGGCGAAACGCCAGTATAAATTATATCTGTGACATTATTTGACAACTATCGAATACTATGATAGATTTTATTTGCCGTCACTTTCACTTGTCAATGAAATTACGACGAACCGGAACCATTGTAAGAGTTTCTACGTATGATTTTTTGGTCGTGCTAAACCGTTTTGCTGGGTCCGATTTTTTCAACCTAGGTTTTGCAATTCACAATTTATCTAACTAGTTTTTCATGCATTAATCATAAACTTAAACTCATCCCAGAATATACACATATTTTTGAAATTTTCGAAATAATAAATAATAAATAATTCCGCTCCGACGCCCTTCTCGCCCTTATTCATCTGACGTTAAAAATGTTAATCGTTAAATTCCTATAAAATCTAAAACATGTTTGTGTAATTTAAACATGACCAATATTCATTTGAATTTATATGCTGACTTTTGGTTTACAACAACTTGTTTTTTCGTTGATTTTAGACAGCATTAATACATTTAACAATAGTAATACGTGGTTGCGCTGGTTTATAAAATTTTGTTATCACAAACTATATAATTACAATTGACTTGTTCAAATATGCAGGGGTAAAAATAGGAAGGGTCAAGATGGGATCCAAAGACTTACCCCTGATCTTTACTTCTTCACAAGCCTCTTCTTTGGCTACACTTAAGCACATAAATAATCAATAGTCCAACATAAAACAGAAACGATATTCATCTGCGGCAAATCACACAATAGATTGCGGTGGTCACAAAACACAATAGGTCTCGGCGTTTTATAAAACACAATACGAATATTGCGTTGGGTGTCGCGGGTGCGAATTGATGTGTACTGATCGAAATCACAGCGGACAATGTGCGGGTAGAGTCGATGGACTAGGTATAGATTACATTTGGGTAGGTTTATTTTAGGAAGCATATTATTATGCAAATCAACTATAACGCTATTCAAGTTGAACCGTAACCGGCGCAAGCAATACGTAAAATAACGTTACTAGATTTTATAAAACTATATGTGGCAGAACACAAATATTTCAACATGTAAATTTTTTTTTCCTTGAATATGACGTCGTACATTTTTACGGTCTTAGTTTAAAATGTTCATCCTTGTTTTGGAATGTAACCCACTTCATGAAAAGCTCAGATGCAATTTTGTGGAGTGTGTTTAGGTGAGTATTTATATGAAATGGGAGAGTCTTCCCAAATACGATACGGATGCTTTATGACATCAAATCTCTGGAGAAATCTTGGCTGTGTTTTATGTTTCTACCTACGCTTTTCTTACCCCATACTTCAGCGATGTAGGTACATGAAAGTTTAAACTAAGGGATCTCGCCATACTTACACAACGTTAAATTTCCGTAATATTAATATATAAAAAAATTGTTTTCCATTGTCTATATTTTTTATCTAAATAAATAAAGCGCTTTTTTATTAAATCTCTTGGATGTTATGAAAGAAAAAAATATGAAAAAAGAAACTTTGGATAGAAAGCTATTGTTTTCAGACAAAAGCAAAATTCTTTGTAAAAGATGCCTTATTAACTTTCGAATGAATGAATAAACTCGCGAAATATAAGCTTCGATAAAGATATTATTTATTTATTTTTTTTATTTTTTTTTTTTTTTCATATGAAGCGGTAACTTGGTGATGTGACATTATAATTTATAAAATAAAACAATAACTTTGTTTTACATCACTTTTATTTATACTTTAGCCGACCGGGTTTCGCTACTACCATGAAAATAACTTCAGGGGGCAGTATAGTTGTATACTGCCCTGAAGAAGCTACGGTAGTAGCGAAACCCGGTCGGCTAAAGTATAAATAAAAGTGATGTAAAACAAAGTTATTGTATTATTTTATAAAATATTATTTATTGTGAAATATATAACAGATCGTAAAGCATTACATTATTTTCGAGATAATCATTCGTAATAAGGTAATGTCGGGTTCTAATATCACACTTTTTTCTGTGAAATTAATTTTTTCCAAATGAATAGAGGGAAAATGGAATCAAAATGTTTTTTTTTCGAATCCCGTACACAATCTTTGTCCTTCATTGAAACTACAAAAAATACCAGTTAAGAGTTCCCAGAAACTCCTCAAAACTTTACTTTTGTAAACAGGAGGATTCTACAAGCCTCAGTCATTTGACATTTTTGGAAGCTATTTTTTAACAGAAAATCTCTAAGTATTGATTCTGGTTTAAATACCTACTTTAGTTATCTCCATCGCTTGTTAATAATTGAATGGTCCTTTTCATCAAAAGGTAAGTAAATATTTATATCTCTGGTTAGATTGAATAGTTGTAGATTCTGTTAAAGAAATATAAAACAAATGACATTGAACAACATAATATTAAGTAAAGTTTTTATTACTTTATGACAATAAACGATCGATATACCAGCCATGCAATAATAATAATATTTGTTTACCATTATAATAAATTTCTATGATTTTCGTGATTTGTCTACCTACTAAGGTGTATTTGTTATAATTTGACGTAGGTAATAACATTGAAAATAATACAGAAATAGCAGGTCGGTTTTTCACAATGATTTTATTAAATTCAATGCGTAGGAGTTGGATTATGAGTAACTTCATACTAAGCTAATGGATTAACTCGCTTCAGCTATTCCGATGAGTAAAAAAAATAACAACACACTAATTAACGCGGAATGTATTTAATGAGTGAATAATGCAAAATGAATTACAGGAACTGAGACACCTACCTAATGCCTTTTATAGCATTAAATCGTTGCCTCACTACCAAAGCTGGATGGCTAATCTGGTTCTATTTAGGGAAAATTCCTAATCCTTTTCCTTAGGCTTAAAGACATTGTGCTCAACTGCGATTCCGATTACATGTCAATCATAATACACGTTTAAAGGAGTTTGTGGTCTACATATTATTATTAAAAATTATAGATGTATTACAAATGTAGTTTAATATTACTTACTTTACAAGTGTAGTTTATTATAATTTTTAGAATTTAAATCAGTTTTATATCAAATTTCAGGCTTTTTGCATGGGCTATTTACAAACATCGCAATTTCTTCAATTCGATTTATTTAATAGCATTATTGGACAAATGACTCACTAATAATGTTTAAAGTTAACCCTTACATAAAAATGAGTTGTTCTTGTCTAAACTACGAAAATAACGACATGTTTACAGAATGTCGTTCTCTAAATAACAGCTGTCATCCGAGCGAACCAGAACCGCAGTTAGACAAAAAGTCTTTGGCCTAAGGATAAGGCCAAGGAATTTTCCTTAAAAAGAACCAAAGTAGGCATCCTGATGAATTTGTCCTCTGTTGAACTCTGCTGCTGAGTCGGCAAACTTGAATTCCAAATTTTCCTCAAATTCGCTGGTATTCAGGTGGATGGCCAGTCCAAAAATCAGAATACCAGGGACATTGGCTTCTTACTTTTGCTGAATTCGGTTCAATGCCATCATAAATGTTACAGTACTGCGTGTGTGCCTGTTTTAGTTTAATGACCTCCTCAAATGTACTGGCGCTGGGCATGTGGACGAGCCCTGTATGCAGCAAGGCACTGCAGATAGTAAGTACATGATTTGATGAAAACGGTGCCTTAGTAATTCAATGCTCAGAGCGGCCTCCTTTATTTGCATCAGTAAAAATCCTTGCTCGATCATTGTACAAAGATAGCCCATGTCCGGGCAATGAGTATTTAACTTTCATATGTGTTTTACTATAAAAAACAGCTATTTATCTACCACAGATAATAGTTTGGTGTACGTAAATTTTCTGGAAATAGCTTAGCCCTAACTCTTCTGTCAT
>JAHDVE020005706.1:0-23538 GCA_022606495.2 Halesus radiatus
TTCTAAAATTCAGAGTATTCTCACGGATTCAACACGCCTTCTACCTACTTCGCCTGCATCTTCACCCGGCCTGAAAACCGACCGTGACTTTCTCTTCGCCCTCACCACCTCCTTGCAAGAAATCGTTTGCCTTTTTCAAGGCATTTCTCCCTTCCTTCATACCCTGCTCTGAAGCGTCGAAGTGGCCAGCCTGATCTTCTTTTCTAAAACGTGCGCAAGAGTTTACAGATCTTGTCCCGTACATGGTCCTTCTTGAGCCAGGATCTACTTCACGCCTTCACGACTACTAGTGACGTCTTCTCGCCTTCACGCCTTCAGTGACGTCTGCACGCCTTCTCGCCTTCAGTGACGTCTGCACGCCTTCTCGCCTTCAGTGACGTCTGCACGCCTTCACGCCTTCAGTGACGTCTGCACGCCTTCTCGCCTTCAGTGACGTCTGCACGCCTTCTCGCCTTCAGTGACGTCTGCACGCCTTCTCGACTACAAGCGACGTCTGTACGTCTTCGTGCCTTGTACGTGCCGAGATGCCTGCACGTCGCAGCCGTCGAGGGGCCTCGAGCTCGGAGTCTCAGCCCGAGTCCACCGCTGTGCCCGCCGCTGTGCCCGCTGCTGTGCTCGCCGCCGCGCCCGCCGCTGCGATCGCCGCCGCGCCGCCTGCCGCCGCGTGGCCTGCCGCCACGTGGCTTGCCGCCGGGCCGTCTGCCGCTGCCCCACCCCCTCCTGCGCCCGCCCCTGCGCCCGACGCTGCTCCCGCCGGTGCGCTCGGCGCTGCGCTCGGACCTGCGCTCGGACCTGCGCCCGGCGCTGCGCTCGGCCCTGCGCTCGACCTGCGCTCGGACCTGCGCTCGGACCTGCGCTCGGACCTGCGCTCGGACCTGCGCTCGGACCGGCGCTCGGCGCTGCGCTCGGCGCTGCGCTCGGCGCTGCGCTCGGCCCGGCGCCCGGCACTGCGCTCGGCGCTGCGCTCGGTGCCGCGCCCACACCCACCACTGCGCAGTCCTCCGATGCTGAGAACAACTCCTCCACCACAGAGGACACCGTGAGGCAGCTACAACGGGAGATGCGCGCCTTGAGGGAGCAGCATGCCAAGCAGCTCGCCGCGCTATTGTCGGCCATGCAGCCCGCCAAGCAGGACGTCCCCGCAGCTGTGCAGCCAATCCCCGAGCCGGTGCGAGTACAGATGACCGACGCAGAGGCGCGTGCTGTGCGAGCCCCGGCTGAGGGGTACCCCCTCCCCGCTGCAACGTTCGGCCCCGCTGTGCTCCCTTGCCCCGCAGCGCCGGCCGGACGCTACGCCGAGCCACTGCCGTATGCCGAGCCGCTGCCGTACGCCGAGCCGCGAGCCTGCCCACTCTACGCGCAGCCCTATGCAGAGCCGTCTACCTCGCAGTTGCACGCGGGGTCCCAGCCCGTCAACATCGGGCATCCCAGCTACTCGCCGCTGTTCCCGCCGCAGCCTACCGCTGACGAGACTGCCCGGCATACCAGAGAGTGGGTCCAGCAGGGCGAGGACCCTACCGTGGCACGGATCGGCGCTATGATTGCCGAGGCGATCCGATCGACACGCGTACCAGAGAGCCCCCGCCCGTCCGTCGAGGAGGATGTCCGGATGACTGCCCTCATTGCTCGACAATCTACAGCCAAGGACCTCCCCACGTTCTCCGGGGACCCCCTCGAGTGGCCTGCCTGGATAGCGCAGTACCACCAGTCGACCAACACCTGCAGGCTGACACCCAGCGAGAACCTCATCAGACTGCAGCGCGCGCTGAAAGGCAGGGCCCGGGAGGCTGTCTACTCCCTCCTGCTGGATCCCGAACAGGTCCCAGAGATCCTGGCCACCCTCGAGACGCGGTACGGTGGCTCAGGATCCATCGCCAACCTTATGCTAAATAAGGTGAAGAAGCTGCCGCACCTGTCAGCGGAAGCTTCACTCGAGGAGATCGCCGACTTCTCTGGGACGGTCCAGAACTTGGTGGCCTCCCTGCGAGACTTGAGGACGGAGGGCTACCTCACCAACCCCGCCCTACTAGCCGACGTCACCGCCAAGATGCCCTGCACCCTGAGGATGTCTTGGCTGCTCGAGTTGCGCCAGCTAGGCCAATCCACCCCGGCCACACTACTGCAGCTCTCAATGTTCCTGCGAAGCGTCGCGAAAGTGATCCCGATTAGCGGCATGCTCGACCCGGTTCGACCGAATCGAGGGCGCCGCGAACAAGTGTTAGTGAACGCGGCGGCCGCGCCCCCGACGAGCGCGGCTACGCCCGGACCCAGGAAGCGTGCCGCGACCGACTCTGCCCACCGGTCTTCAGCCGGGAAAAGGGCGACAGTGCGAAGTGACACTTGTGCGCAGTGCAATAAGTTCCACGCCATTCGGGATTGTGCGGTATTCGCCGGGAAATCTGTCGCCCTCCGCTGGGAGACCGTGCGCGCAAGCAACCTGTGCCGAAAGTGCCTCGGTCGACACCACTCGAGGGAGTGTAAAGTGAAAGTGTGGTGCGGGGTGGGGGAGTGCCGGCATCCCCACCATCGGTTGCTCCATGAAGTGCGAAAAACGGAGCCGGTTGTGGGTGAAGTAAACTTATGACGCCGAAATACGGACGATAGCGTACTGCTGAAAATTGTGCCGGCTGTGCTTCGCGGGCCCGCAGGGAGTGAAGTGTCAGTGTTCGCGCTGTTAGATGAGGGCTCTACCGTGACCCTTGTCGACGCCGAGATCGCGATGTTGACCGGTGCAAGCGGTCCGGTCCGTGCCGTACGGCTTCACGGAGCAAAGGGCATGTGCACCTCCGACGCCCGCTCCCGACGCGTGAAGCTGACCATCAGAGGCGCCGGGTTGAACACGACCTTCTCCATCACCGCGAGCACCATAGCCGAGCTGAACCTGCCGGAGCAGCAAGTGCCAGGACGACGCATCACCCCGAAGCTCTTGATCGGGCAAGACAACGCCCACCTGATTGTATCGAGAGAGGTCCGTGAGGACAACACTTCACGCATAGTGTCGCGGACCGCTTTAGGGTGGATCGCTCACGGGGGAACAAACCCTGGCGCTGACGGCCCAGCCACTACTCTGGCCCTGCAAGCAGAACCCGCCGCGGACGCTCGCTTGAGGGAGTTGGTGAGGACAAACTTCGCCATCGACTCCCTCGGCGTTACATCAGCAGCTCGGGTCAATGCTCAAGACGCAAGGGCACTAGCGATGATGGGAGAGACCACCCGCCCCCTCGCTACCGGGAGGTGGGAAACCGGACTCCTGTGGAAAGACCCGACAACCGTGCTACCCGACAACCGGCAGTGCGCACTGAAGCGGCTACAATCTCTCGACAAGAAGCTGGCGGCGGACCCCACCCTGGCGGCCGCGTACGCCGACAAGATGTCACAACTTGTCGCCAAAGGCTACGCCAGGAAGCTTTCAACCCACGAGGCATCATTACCTGCCCCGCGAAAGTGGTACCTTCCTCACTTCGCGGTGACAAATCCCAACAAGCCGGGGAAAATCAGAATCGTCTTTGATGCCGCCAGCCGATGCCGAGGGACGTCTCTGAATGACCAGCTGATGACCGGCCCTGACTTGCTGTCCTCACTCCTGGGGAACCTCCTTCGCTTCCGAGAGGGAAATGTGGCCATCGCTGCAGATATACAAGAGATGTTCCTGCGCATCCACATCAGGAGAGAGGACCAGCCCTCCCAGCTGTACCTTTGGAGGTCGCCTGGCACACGGGACCCAGAGACGTACCAGTTGACATCTATGATGTTCGGGGCGACGTGTTCCCCCAGCAGTGCCCAGTACGTGCGAGACAGAGTGGCCGGGCACTACGAAACCGAGCACCCCGCCGCCGCAGCAGCCGTTCGTTCCAAATTCTATATGGACGACTATTTGGACGCCGTGGATAACGTACACGAAGGGAGGGTTCAACCTGACCAACTGGGCCTCCAACAGCCCGGCCGCTATAGCACGGATTCTCCCCGGTGAACGAGCAACCGCCGCAGTGCAGATCAACAGCGGAACCACGGGGACGGAGCGCGTACTGGGACTGATCTGGGACCCGTCGACTGACCGATTTCTTTACACCTTTCTCGACGCGGTCAGCCCCCAAGAAGCCACACGGCCTACGAAGAGGCAGCTCCTATCCATCATCATGAAAATCTTTGACCCGGTGGGTTTCGTCGCCTGCCTCACTATACGGTCGAAGATTTTACTACAAGCCGTGTGGCGCTCGAGCATCAGCTGGGACGACCCCATCGCCCCTGAGCATGCCGAGCGATGGAGGGACTGGATGAGTCTGCTGAGGGAAAGCAGCGTGTCCATCCCGAGACGGTCACTCCGACACAAGCTGAGCAACGTTACACTGCACCTCTTCAGTGACGCGTCCGAGCAAGCCTGCTGCGCCGTCGCCTACTTCGTTGAGGAAGTGCAAGGCGCGCCGCGAGCCACCTTCATCGCAAGCAAGTGCAAGGTGGCGCCACTCAAACCGCTATCAATTCCCCGCCTCGAGCTGCAGGCCGCGCTCATGGCGGCTAGACTGGCCAAGACTATTAAATCTGAAAGTCAGGCACGAATATGCAGAACCGTCTTCTGGACCGACTCGACCACAGTGCTGTGTTGGCTACGCACCGACCCACGGGCATACTCCGCCTTTGTGGCGAATCGGTTGGGCGAGATCGACGAACTCACCAACATAGCTGACTGGAGGTGGGTTCCAACCAAACAAAACCCCGCTGACATCGGCACCCGAGACTTGGCACTACCCGACCTGTCCCTGCAAGGAGAATGGTTCTGCGGACCTGCTTTCATCACGAAACCCGACGAGGACTGGCCCGAAGAGCGCGCCCTCACCACGAAGCCCGATGACTCGATCCTGGAGACTAGGCCCCAATATGTCGGCCTCATATCCACGGCCGGGGAGGCCCTGCCCGCTATCGAGAGGTTTTCCTCATGGTACCGCCTCATCCGCGCCACAGCATGGATACTGCGCTTCATAAGGCGTTGCCGGATGGGGTCGGGCCGACCTGCCGAAGGCCCGCTACGAGCCGAGGAGCTCAAGGAGGCTGAACGCAGATGGGTGATCAGGTCCCAAGAGAATGCCTTCACCCCCGATCTTCACAACATACAGCACGGCCAGGCGCTGCCCGCCGCTAGCCGCCTAAACAGCCTGACGCCTTTCCTCGGCCCAGACGGAGTCATGCGGATGCGCTCCCGTTTGCAAGCAGTAACCGGAGCCACGAGCGTAGCCAAGACTCCGATCATCCTGGATGGCGATGACCCTTATACTCGGCTGCTGATCCGACACTACCACCAGAAGGCGGACCACCCGAGCACCGAGAAGACCATCGCAGAGGTACGGGGCAGCTTCTTCGTACTGCGGCTACGTACCACTAGCAGGAAGATCGCCCACGACTGCCCAACGTGCCGAATGCGGAAGAGCAAGCCCGTCCCACCCATTATGGGAGCGCTCCCAGAAGCTCGCCTGACGCACCATGTCCGCCCGTTCACACACTGCGGACTGGACTACTTTGGCCCTATGGAGGTCACGATTGGCAGACGCCGAGAAAAGCGCTACGGGGCCATATTTACATGCCTCTCCACTCGCGCCATACACCTAGAACTGGCTGCGTCGCTGAGTGCTGACTCGGCCATCATGGCCCTGCAACGGATGGCGGCCCGCCGAGGACAACCAGCAGTGATGTACTCCGACAACGGTACCAACTTTCATGGAGCAAACAATGAAATCCGAGATGCCGTGGAGTCGCTCAGCCAGGACGCAAGGATGCAGGATACCCTAGCCCTACAGGGTATCGAGTGGCGCTTTACCCCACCTCTGAGTCCCCATATGGGGGGAGCCTGGGAAAGGCTAGTACGTTCAGTGAAGCGAGCCCTAGGAGCTACACTGAAAGAAAGAGCCCCGAGAGAGGAGACACTTACGGCGCTTGCAGAAGCCGAGTTCGTGGTCAACAACCGGCCCCTGACCCACGTCTCGGTTGATCCGAGAGACGAGGAGCCCTTGACCCCCAACCACTTTCTAATGGGGTCAGCGGGAAAACGCCCTCACCTTTCACTATATGACAAAAAGGAGGAGGAGGTATGCCTCCGCCGCCAGTGGCGCATAAGCCAACAGCTGGCAGACATGTTCTGGAGGCGGTGGCTTCGTGAATACCTCCCCACCATGGCCGCCCGGCAGAAATGGCACCACCGGGCCGACCCCATCAAAGAGCACGACTTGGTGGTCATCATGGACCCCGCTCTACCCCGAAACAGCTGGCCACGCGGACGTGTAATCGAAGCTAAGCCCGCCGCTGACGGACAAGTAAGAATTGTCCGCATACAAACAGCCAACGGCATCTACGTGCGCCCAGCGGTCAAAGTCGCGGTCATACTCCCGGCACCGACGCTCGCACCAGCTTCAACACCCGCATCAGCTTCAACACCCGCATCCGCTGCAACACCCGCATCCGCTGCAACACCCGCATCCGCTGCGACACCCGAATCCGCTGCGACACCCGCATCCGCTGCACCACCAGTACCAGCTTTGACGCCCGCACCGACCCACGCCAGCCCAAGGGTGCCGATGAGGACCGCCCTCCGACGGCCCAGAGGGACTGGCCGGCGAGGTCACCGCCGGAGTACACGTCTTCACAGCTAGGCACAGACGTTACTGCACCGAGGGGAGAATATACCAGACGTGACTATCAAAGTTTGTAATACCCTCCATTTGCAGAACATCAACCAGTACATAACTCAGTAGGTGGTACGACTAGATACGAAATCAACTACTGAGTTCGTGCAGTTTCGAACGAGAGACGACTCGATACGTTCTCGATCGAGCTGGCATGTAGTACTGATCAGGCTCATAACAGACGACCTGACCACAAACGAGAGAGAGAGAGAGAGAAGCGACTAGATACGCGTCTCTGTCTTGTTTGTTTGTCTGCACAAATACTTAATTGTGCAACGCCCGACTTTAATTTTAACCTGATAGAAGCGACTAGATACGCATCCCTATCTTGTTATGTTTGCACAAAAAGAGGATTTGTGCAAACGCCCCATTTCAGTACATATTGGCTTTCGACAAGCGTAGTTCCGGGGTTTTCGAAGAAGTGATGATGACAGTGCACGTCCTCGTTTTCTTTTTCCTACGCCCCTGAACCTCGTTTTCGTCCCGAGACGCTACTGGGTGCTAACGGGACATTTCTCCGACCCCCGCCTCCCCTACGATCGCTCCCGGCGACGGTCCCGAAACAGAGCGGGCTCTCATTGGTCGAGCCCCTCTGATCCACAAAAAACCTTTCAAAATTATTGTTCTACCAAAATTGTCTGTCTTTGTGAGCGATTCCTGCGGCCGCGGTGACTGATCTAAATAAACAACCTTTTCTGATCTGTTCATTAGCGCCCGCGTAATCGAGTAAACTTACTTATTTTATGTTTGTACAATGCATTTTTTGTAAATTGACGGCAACGTATTACCTGTCCTACTTTGACCCCCATGACATACTTTGTAATAATTTTGGTTGCTTTAATAAAAAATAGGTGAAGATTGCAATAGGCTCAATTCAAGCAGAAGGTCGTGATTGACATCCTAATTTTTTGATCAAGTCGATCCAAGATTGACAGAGTCTACGGCAGCTCGCGAAATATTCACGAGTTCAAACTGCCCGATTCGCCGCACGGTATCGCACCGAAGTACTTGAACGACGAGTGCATTTCTAAAAACCAGAGTATTCTCACGGATTCAACACGCCTTCTACCTACTTCGCCTGCATCTTCACCCGGCCTGAAAACCGACCGTGACTTTCTCTTCGCCCTCACCACCTCCTTGCAAGAAATCGTTTGCCTTTTTCAAGGCATTTCTCCCTTCCTTCATACCCTGCTCTGAAGCGTCGAAGTGGCCAGCCTGATCTTCTTCTTCTAAAACGTGCGCAAGAGTTTACAGATCTTGTCCCGTACACTGGGAGTCCATTACAAAAAAATATATAAGTGGGTATTTATGGCCCGCAATTTCAGTTGCCATTTAAGCTTTCTAACAGAGATATTTACAAGTTGCTCTATGCTAGAAACCCTGACAAGATATGCCGACTAATGAGATTCCTGAATATACCGAAATACCAGGCCTATATGGTTGTCGAGTGAATGCAACTACCATAAACAAAGTTTCTTTATTATTAATCAAGCTTCGCCACCTTGTAAAATTAATATAAAATTGTACGGGCAGGGTTTTAATTTCAAATCGGGTCCTGAATACTTCTTCACAAATCAATTAAATTGATAAACGATCTACAACGTATCTGATTTGTTTTTTTTATAAAATATCAGATTAATACAAATAATTGCGAAAATGAATTTAGTTTCAGAGTTAATCCTCGCTTTATTTTCTCAACAATTGACAAGATGAAACAATAATCATTCATACTTGGATTGTAATCTTAATCAGCATTTCCTTGGAACATTGCGCAATTTTCGTATTTCGTAATTTCGACCAATCGTAACAAAATTTTGATCAAAAACACCAAAATATAACTCTTTAGAATATTTTGATTGCTAAAAAAAGTTTATAAAACAGAAAGTAGATAGGTAGGCACTGTGCAAACTAATAAAATGATAAATCAAAAATACTCTATGAAATTTCATAGCATGGCAACAATTGGCATATTTTTTCACAGCAGCAACATATATCTTAAATTATAGAACAGCTTTGTTTTATAAATCAAAACATTTTTATAGCAATCAATATAATGTGATAGTAATATAAGCTAAGTGTACAATGCTTAAGTCAATTAGTAAACACACATGCAGGCAAGCTCACCGGGAAGGTTACAAGTTGATCCGACGATATACCTACATCATCTTTTTGGCTATTTAATACCGAACAATGTATCCCCCTCTTACCAAACGACTGAGAACCCTGCAAGCAGAAAAAAAACAAATGTCAAGATTGAGAGGAAAATGATATTTAAAACACTTCACCACCATTTATTTGTTTACTTTTTTTTTTTTTTTGGGAAAATTAACAGCAAATCTATAATTTTCATATATATAACAATATAAACAATAAATTATGCCAGTTATAAATTTTCCTCTGCTGATGATACTTATTCCCGAGAATTTATTATTGGGGAGTATTATAATAACGTTTTCATTAATAAGGTGAACTTAACTGTATTATTAATGAAAAATCACTATCAAAGGAGCCTTATTACTTTATCAGTACATAATAACAAATCATACGTCAAGGCTGCCGAAATATACCGTCATTTACTCTATTACAAATTTTATTTATGAATTGTCATTAGATTACATTTAGAGCATGCTAAGAACAAAACTTTTAGAAAATACTTAAAATGTTAATATTTGCAGCCGGCCATAAGCGTGTGATGTCACGGTACATACAATGACTGGCGCGATAGTATTGCAGCACCGCTATTCAAATTATGAATTGTACCAAATTGTGTCTCGTGTGACGAGACACGATTGTATACATTTTATACATTAGTAATGAGTATTATGAAATAGTTGAGTACTTTAATATGTCCCTGGGTCAAGTAAAAACCAATATATTGAAAAAACAAGTTAAATATGTGGAGGATGTTATAATGTTTTTTTTTTTCATTTCTGTCTTGTAAGTTCCTATCTTTATGCTCTGTGCTGTATATTCACTGTATTTAATGTGTTCCTAGAACAATGATTTGTGCATATGTACTGGTATATTATATATATTTTTAAAGTTTGTAAATGGTTATTGACCGTAAATAAATAAATAAATATTATATAAAGTGTTAATATTCAATTAAATATAACTAATTATCTTCCTTTTTTTCTTCAAATTAATATTAATAATAAAAAATTTTAAATTTCTAATATAAATTTGTTTTTCAATGATTTATAACCTACTTTCATCAATTTTTGTTTATGATATAATAAAACTTATTTCCACTTTTATTTTATTTCACCGTGACTGGTCTAAAGATCTTTAAGAAAGGCTTTAACAAGCTGAACCGGTCACGGAGAAATAAAATAAAAGTGGAAATAAGTTTTATATGGGTTTTATTATATCATTATAATGGAATTCCACCATGTATTATCAGTTTCAAAAATAGAAATTTTTGTTTATGTTTATAATTTGTCTATTCTTACATTATTGTGTTATATTATCATTTGTCTATACTTGACATTATTGTTTTTTAGTGTTCTGTATATTCCTGATGAGGAAAGCATCGCTTTCAAAACATGTTGATATGTATATATTAATAAAGTGATGATTACAAAGTAATTTTTAATTAATTTATTAATAATGACGCCACAAAGTGAATACCAATCTTTTGAAGAAATTATAAATACTATATCATTGCTGGTGGCAATAACCAAATAGGCACTGCTATTTGACCGTTGTCTTGCAAAATATCAAGGCAAGAATAGTTTTTTTTTTTTCATATAAATGTATTGATTTAAACCATAATCGCAATGCTAAGTCGAATGGTGTCAGCCATAAAACCTCGTAGGACATCTATTTAGTTACATAAGAATGTGCTTTGAAGACATTTTTGTGGAAGTCAAAATAGTTGTAAAATTCATTGTAATCTCTAAAATAAATAGTTTTCTAAACCTTATCATTCAAACAATAGGACTATACAATCTATACACGATTAGATCGGAAACTGCCAGCGAATGATGTTAACCAATAAATGCGATCAGATGATAACTATAATGAAAAGATACTTCTATATCAAAAGCAGTTTAATATATTTTGAAAAAGTATCTCAAAAGAAACATAACTTCTTAAAACTGAGATCTATCTGGCATATCTATTAATGTTTATTTATTTATTTTAAATTTATACTTGAATAATCAATGACAAAATGACAGATACGAATTTCTAAAAGCACGTTTTTTTTCCATTCAAGTGGTAATGAATATTATAATTCTCAAGTCTCAGTGCATTTCAAGGACCATTCATTTTATATTTAAATTAAAGAAATTTAAGGCCAGAAGGTGATAGTTATCATATTACAATGATTAGAACAGTCTTGAGGAAAACTGAAACGGTGCACATTATTGACATGTTCCCGATTTATATAAAATAACGATTCATATTTAATATAGTACCTGGATTAAGGCCCTTGATAAGTTTCGACTGACTAGTGCCATTTTAGGTTTAATGAAAATGTAAAATTGAGAATAACTTATCCTAGGAAACTCGAAGACGTAACAGTAACGAGTGCTGCCACTACTTAAAATGTAATTCCTTATTTTGTGTTTTTATTTCGAAGAACACAAATTTAATACATTTGAATTTTTCCGTGTAGGTTGAATTATATGAACTTAATTAATATATTTTTTTATCTACTCCTTAATTTTTTGAGATTGATTTGGCGTTAATGAGATATTTTTAGTATATATTTTTATATGTTGCCATGTGAAAAGCAATTATTACTGGCCTCTCAAAATGGTGGCGTCAGCCATGTTTTGTGACGTCACAATCTCAAAATGATTCGTGGGAAGATGTCGGCGTGTTGAGCGGGTTGCTGTTGGAAGTGTGAACGGTTTTTACAATATATGTGATAGCATAAGCAAATTTATAGACTTATCAAATATTATTTTAAACAACCATGGCGCTACGCTTTGGGAATAAAAAAGACTTAATGATAGCGGGGAGGTATCGCATAGTTCGCAAAATCGGTAGTGGTTCATTTGGTGACATTTATTTGGGCATCAATATTACAAATGGAGAGGTAATGCAATTTGATTTTAAAGCATTCTACAGTGTTATTATGATGTGTTCGTACGAAAAATGTTCTTGTGATCGAATTTCTAATCGGTGGAAAGTGTTGTGCATATGTTCGAAACGGGGCGCTTAAAAATATCCTCGATGGCTGTAAAACCGTGTTTCAGTTGGCCGCCATATTTTATCAATCCCTCGCTATTTCTTTTGTGCATCGCCACCGATTATATTTCAAAGTGGATGTAGCTTATACTGAATGAAAATGCAGAAAAACAAATCAGATTCTCCGGTTCTGTCCGTGATAGAATAATTTGTTGCTCGTTTTATGTATATAATTGAGATGTATTGCGACATTGTATTGTCACTCACTGAAGAACAGTTATGTTTCCAACTGGACTTACGAGTCGTCCCTACAGCGGGTGCAATTATTTATTTTTACTTTTTATTTATCGATTATGTTTCAATGACTCCTAATTTGTATTTTCCTTTGGAAATAACCTTATAACAATGTGTGTGGCTATGGAAACTGACCATTTTCATAATAAATGGCCTTCACAAAATGATGCTTGTGCCCCGGACTTCAACTAGTCTGTCTTATCTCTTATAATAATGTATAAATAACAACATTTTAAATAATGTGAAATATAAATGTTATTTCGCATACAAATAATTATAGGCGTTTTTTTCTTTCCTAAACTTGCTCACCATTCAAAGTATTTAATACTTGATTTTCTATCTTTGATACATACATAGAGAATATTTCCATATTTATTAAAAAAAAAATACGTCGTGGTGTTTTTATATTCTTTCAATAATAAATTGACATATGAAACACAACGTGTCTATTTCAAATCGCAAAGGAAACGCCTTATTATTTTGTAAAAGATTTGTGAAAAAATTAAGTTACCCATGTTTAAAAAAATCCTAATAACTTCATCTGTCATTAAAAAATATTCACCCGACTTCCATGAAAAGATTGTCATTGTGCTTTTTTGCATAGTGAGGGATGTACATTTGAATTGAAACGAAAATTTCTCAATAACACTGACAGAAAATCTTCTATTCTTTTCTAAAAAAACTGTCATGTGCTTTTGCTACAGAAAGTTGACATTTGTCTTTTATTTAGCTTCTTCGCATTTGTAAACAAACATTTTTTTGATAATTATGAACTTCCAGCGAAATGAATCTTTTGTTCAAAATAAAATTATCATAATTACTTCAAATGATTGATAAGTTTGTGGAGTCATTATTAATTATATAATTAAAAATACACTTTAAACATGTCTAAATATTTATATATTTTAATGAAAGTGGTGTATACAAAGTGTATTTTTAATTATATAATAAAATTATCACTTATCGGCAAATAATCATGTTCATTGATATGGTATATTCTAACCTTAAGAAGAATATGCCAGCCAAAAATATTTGCTACAAGCTGTGTGTCTTATGTCACCACGTATATAGGTAATAGGTATAAAATTCGCTTGGCAAGCGGACTCTAGAGATGTTTGTTTTAAGCTCAAAAAGCGTTTATTTTTATTTTATGAAGAATTTTGTAAGAAAGAAAAAAAATCATCAAGGGAATCCTCCTCAAATAATTTTGGTTATAAAGTAGTATTTTTTAAACTTGTATGCATTCATAATTTTCTATTGAAAAAAATATATATCAAAGTAATTTCTGGAAAGAGGTTCATTTTATCCAAAGCATGTGTTTTTGTTTTCATAATGTAGACCGTTTCGTAGTAGAGAATAATCGAAATAGAGATATCACCGATGGCTTCGCCTTAAAAATAAAATCCACTAAGTACAGTTTTGGTTGAATGCGATTTAATAAAAACTCCGAACACAGCTCTATGTGCTGAGATGGCAATAATGCTGCTATAAAAAAATTACTTTGTTAGGTTATTTTATTACAAATATATATATATATATACAGTGAAAATCCATTAAGTGCACTTTGAAAATGTTTTTTCTTCCCATAATTATAAATAATACCATAAGATGAAAACGTCGAGTAGGTACACTCGTTAGTAAAATATTTCAATCTCAAAATTTTCTCCGCTTTCCTCTTCCCATCTCCCCCACTACACTCAGCCTACTGGCTCCAGATGGTTAGGATTCTTGCGCGGTATTCACATTTTAAAATAAAATACTTTACTCGGTAATCTGTTACACAAACTTTGTACATTTTAGTTTTAAGCTAACTAAAATATATTCTTCATAGTATATAATAATAGAATGGTTAGTAGTCGAGTGGTCATTCAATCCTCTTTTAGGTAAGTCCTCCATCATTGCACAAGTTACATTTTCCCACTTGTAATGATGGAAGTAGAAATAGTTCAAATATTGTCAGGTTATTAACCCGGAAATACAAAATTTCTTTTAAAAAATTAATATCCCATTTGAAAAAGTGACGTTTGAATGTAGAACAGTAATTTTTTTCCCGGTAAATTTCTTATTAAGTACTTAGGATCATTCTTTCCAACTTTCCAATCTAACAATCTGAGACACCATTCAGCCAAGTGTTTTGTTGAGCAATGCTCCTTTTGCCTGTTTCCAAGCATTTTTTATCGTTAATTATCTATGAAGGTGCCCGCCTACATTCATAGACAATAAAATAGCCCCCGCCCACTTTCATCGACAATATAATAATGTCAAAGTAAAAACTTTTAATATTAAATGAACATAGACGAGTTAATATTGTATTTATTATAAATACACATGATTTGTTTTAAATACTGTAATACATGACCCATCATTTAATATTTTACAAACCAATGCTTTAAAAATGTGTTTAAAATAAGGTGTTAGCTTGACTTTACGAAAGTACATTCATTTTGTGCATTTGCCGTTTCTCCTCCATGAAAAGCAAGTAAATAAGCCAAAACGTAGCTTATAATAAGTACAATAAGTTAGGTTCTCTTCAATTTTATTTAAACATACAATCGAAAACAGTTAAATAAATCTTTGTCATTCAATATTTGGATTTCGAACCAAATGACGTTTGACATTTCACTGACATGGTTCACTCTATTGTCACTTTTTATAACTACTCTGTTGTGCAGAGTGTTAATCCAGTTGAATCGATTCCCTAACCTGATGGAGATTTGCGCCAGGAAGGGGGTAGTTGTGCATTTGAGCAGTTTTGGGGCAAAATCTCATCACAATTGCTCAGTAGGATTGGTAATAACGGCCGCTAGTGCACTATATTGTGAAATAATTTCACAAGTCTCAGTCAATTATCAATACATCAGTAACAAACAAAATACGCATGCAAAAGCTATTAATTTGTATTTTAGATTTTTAATGATAATTGATTTATGTAAATAGTTAGACCAGCCATTGGACAGCATCCATAGCATAATGGTCTATGCATTTGACTTTGAGGCAAGAGGTTGTGGGTTCAATTCCCGCAATTCACAAGTGTTAGATGGTTTTTTGTTGTTAAGTAAATGGCAGAAAGTATGTTTAACTTCTAACAAAGCTGAAAAAGAGATGGAATAAAATATGCATGACGTAAAGATTTTCTGTAAACGCCAAATCACAGACCTTTATGCTGTTATTTCAACACATGATGGTTTCCCATGAATTCTATTCTTAATGCAAATCAAAACTTTAATAATAGTGCATTAGTCACAATGACCTGAGAATGAAAATAATAGCCACAGTTGTATTCTTACATGTTATACTCTGTTTGCTACACGCACAACATTCTTCAAATCATCGTCAATGGGAAACATCGAATATTTGTAAAATCACCAAATAGTATTATTTGTATTACAAGTTATAAAGTTTTTATTTTTATTTGTGAACATACTGTTGCATCTATAAATACAATGGGTATTTTGAATGTTTTAAAAAACAGTCCGTATCTCTCAAAAATCAGTTTTTAGCATAGAGATATGTAAATGGAGTAAACATCAGCGTTTGAAATATGGGCAACAACATGCGGCCCATTGGCATCATAGAGATAACACGGGCTTCAGTCGATTACAAGCGCTCACCGAGTATGGATCTCCAATGATAACTGCAAAATGCCTACATGACTGGACATGTCGTTATGGGAAAGATAGAAAAGCAATGCTGTAACATTTCGTCTGTTTTACCATAATCAATAATTGTGTAAATATAATGTTAAACTCAGGAAATACTTGAAGTTAGCATGCCGATAAGGCAAATGGTACGGACCATGGCCCCGCGGTCAGCCATATTGTGACTCTGTTGAATTTGTTCGCGGTCGGAATGATTCAGGTGACATCGACAGCCGCCTCACCCTCCTTTGTACTTCCCGCACGGGAACAATATTTTACACTGATTTTGCAAGGAACATAGACTATTTATATGTCTCAATGGTATTTAGTTCCTCCGGAACATTTAATATTTTTTACACATGGGAGGCATTTTCTCATTAACGAAAAAATATTGTGTCCATCAGGATCATCAAATTAGCCCTGATGCTAGTTAACATTACCCCCTTGTAAATCATTTATGCCGTTCCCAAACTCGCTTATAATCTTGGCTAAGGTCTTGTTTCATCCTTGATTTAGCTAAAGCTGTGGTTAAAACCCGTGGTCATTCATTTTGATTAAAAGTTACCACCGCCAGTCAATGAAAATTTGGAACATACGTTAACCCCTACGATCCGACCGACTGCAATAAGCAATTCAGTGAAATCATGACTGCCTCCAGATCCATTGCAATTTGTAGGGAGTAGAATTCCAAATTATAAAAACTTGATATTGTAGGAGCCTGTCATTTATTTCAAATATATTTTTCAATATTATATTCGACTTTTAGATATTTATGGAATTTATCCCTGGCCCTGGCCTTAAACATTCCAATCTGTTAAAATTTAAGGTTTTAGGTATAACTTCCAACCTTCCTCTTTCCCATCTCCTTCCATTCACCAATTCCTTCAGCTTCACAACATACTGTTCGGAGTATAGAGGTTTTGCTAAATTTTTGTAGATTTTAATCACTGCTTTAACTTTACCATGGTCAAACAGTGGGGCATAAATGAGTTCACATAACGAATACAAGCCAGAATGAAGGTTTTGTCCAGTAATGTTTGCGTACTTAACAGGTTTGCTGCCGCCTATGCACACTAGATCTAACCCTAGCTGTCAACTGCTAACAAAAACATATTTGTTTTGTTTTAAACATACTTACAAGAATAATAGAATTAGAATTTTCAAAACCAATTGGCATAAAAGATCAGTACAATGTTCAACAATGCCAACTACAAAAAAACTAATTGCGGTGAATGCCGGCGAGACACTGATGCTATGCAGACATAATGCTTGTGGCTCCGACCGGAGCCGGCGACACCCAGAGTATAGTGCCGAGAGACTCCAACCGGAGTCGCCAGCAGCGAACCTGTTAAGAATTCGATATCATTCTGCGTATTATTCTAGCATCGCACTGGGTTCCCTAGAAAAAACACCAACCTTGAAACTAACCAAACTATTTGAAAAGATTTAAATTGGCCCATCTTATATTATATGCTTGAGTTACATGGTAATGGTACAAAATAATACCATACTCATCATCTGCTTTTCATATATTATCAAAGTAAATCAGCTGTAACGTTTGCATACCTTCAAAGTTATTCTCTCTTTTGAGAATTTTACATCATTTGTCATATTAATTTAGGTTTCCTAGAAATGTCACCATCCTTGAATCAAAGGATTCTAGTTGTGACCATCTTATGTACGCTCTATTTACATTTACAGGAAGTGGCAATTAAAATGGAACCCGTCAGTTCGCGGCATCCACAACTTCTGTACGAGAGCAAACTATACAGGGTCCTGCACGGAGCCATTGGGATACCACACATACGGTGAGTCACTATTCTCTACCTCTCGCTTGTATGGGTCTCCTTCCCGAAGCCTCAGACCTCGATGTTCCTCTTTGATCCTCAACCATTATATGTAAGAAGATGAAGAACATGAAATATCTTGTTTTGAGCCAGTGCCTGCCATTATAGCTGTTAGCATCTTTTTGGGTCGTCACCCGGAACATAACTTATACAGACACAAATACAATTAAAAATGAAACGTGCAAGTATTTGCATGGTTGCATCGACATGCTCGCATTCTACAATCCCCATCTTAACCCAACTTACCATCAAATGGAAGATGTTAGGTGAAGCATTATGGGCTTGTAGCTTGAGGGTTTACTGGAGATATACAGTCCGTCTCTGCATAAATAATTATATGAAATAGGCAGCCATATAATATTGTTTGTATGCAATATGTCAACTTTTTAATTAAATGCAACACTCGCTCACGCTCAGCGGTTCCTGAATGTACATTATTGGCATCGCTGTCAGCCAAACAATTTTATTATTTACATAGTAAACTTGTTTCAAAATCACTTTAATTTCCTATGTCACCATTTAATTTGTCAAGTCCAATTATATTTTGTTTCGTTCTTGGCCATAGTAATTTAGCACTGAAGTTTTGTTTTGTAACTTTGCAAAGTGCTTTTTTTTGTAGGATAATAATGTATTGTAATTATTATTATTACTGAAGAAATGCATGCAAAACCATGTTTCCTACTGCTAAATACTACATAAGTTGGTCATCAGAAGTATATTTTTCTTTAACAATTAAATTGGCTAACAGTAAAACAAATGCTGACATTGAACGTATTGATTTTTATACATAAAATCAGGAACAACTTGTTACCAATATATTTCTCCAAAAAAATTATTTACAACATGGATATTCACAGACATAATACAAGAACATGTAAGGATATTAGACTACCGAAAAAGAACAAAGCCAATACGCAAAATAGTATGTTTTATAAAGGGATGAAATGCTATAATGCTCTGCCGGACCCAATCAAAAGTGAAACAATTAATAAATTTTAAATAGATTGTAAAAAACACATTAAGTTAAACAAGAAAAAAATTATTAGTTTTTAAATTATCATTATCTATATGTAATATTATAAGAGTTATAATTAGTTATTTTGTAAACTTAAATGTACAAATAACTAAAATAAAACAAAAACAAAACAATTTCATCACCACAACACAAAACAGACTTTATATTTAGCAAATTTCCAAGATTCTTATACATTTTATTACATGTTTCGCTAATGGGGTAAAGAAAAATGCATAATTAATACCTCATTAGAAAAACATGTATAATGAATGTCCAGCAAAAAAAAACAGCCTTTTGACTCTCCTGGAAATTTGCTAAATATGAGATACGCCTGTTTGTCTTGTGGGCGACTATTTATTTGGATCCAAAATAAACTTAACAACTATTTGACAGATGGTTATCAGTTACCTTTTATATATATCTCTTATGAAACTCTGGGCCTCAAAATTCATGATTATATGTGTTTACATATCGTCTATTCTTTGCAATTAGTGGTTCTTACTTCTCTATTGTTCTTTACTGGCAAACTTCTTTCAAAATCGCCTATTTGATCATTATTGTTCAAATGTAAGTTGAAAACACCTTATACTTTTCAGAAGTACTAAAATGATCCAGTTGTCACATATTCGTACATGGTATTGACTTTGTGAAATTTCTAAGTACTTCTGATTTCTGTAGTTTTTTTTTATTCTTTTCTTTAATTTGTTTCAATCTCACTTACTCTACCTATGCGCGCTCTTGTAGAACTTTACCCTCTCTGATCATAAAATTCCACTACTGACGATACATTGCTTTTTCTATCAGCAACCCTTGTGTCTTGCCTCTCCAGGTTGATGAGCACCATAGAATAAAGAACACAAGAAATGCAATGTGGGAGTGTTTCATTTCGTGATCCAAAAGTTCAGCCATTCGGGCCTTAAATTTCTAATACAAAAAATTATTTCACCATCATTTCAAACAAATGGAATGGCAATATTTACAATACTGATAGTGTAAGAAAGACACACTGCTGTATTCTCATTTTTTCTCACGGGTCTAGAACCAAAAGAATGCTAAGTCAAAAGCGCACGGGTTTCCACTTAAATCTACGTGGAAGGCACCTCTAGTATATATTCATTATTCTATGATCAGCATATTGTCCATCAGTCCATGCATTCTCTTGGTCTACCAAAAGCCCGGCGCCAGCTCTATTGTCTTCATACAGCTATAATTTTAATTTTTTCTTCGAGTCTTTATCTGAGTCACCTGGTGGACTTGTGATTCATAAAAATCAAGATTGTTATCAACTGACTTGTGCTGTGATTAATTAATTGTTATATTTACAATCTTAATGAAAGAATAACATTATTTATTACAAGTCCATCTGTCACACAACTCTGAGCATGAAATTCAACATAACAATAACATTTTGAACATTGCCTGCTTGGTGAGATAGCGTTTTTCTCCAGACTTCACCATCATCACTTATGTATATATCACAAACTCCCTCGTGGTGGATAGCCTGCCTCGTGGTGGATAGCCTACCTCGTGGTGGATAGCCTACCTCGTGGTGGATAGCCTACCTCTTGGTGGATAGCCTACCTCGTGGTGGATAGCCTGCCTCGTGGTGGGTAAGACGCTCACAACTTCGTTTTAAGAAATATTTGTATGTGACAATTCCCGTACAAAACATGTTTCCGCTTTTCTCTGTTCATATTTTTACCAAATTTATCATTCTTTAATAGCCATCTACTTTTCTTTAAATTATTTATTTATTGATGTTTCTAGCGCATGACATATGGAGGTGCTTTCTTTCAGCTTCAGTTAATTTTTATACTCTGGGATACAAATACTTTATGCCTATTTCCAAGCATCCCTTTAATGTAAAAAAATACTTTTCTTTATAACAATAATTTGCACTCTTCTTTCTTTGACATCTTTTCCTGTCGGAGGTTGTCATCGTATGTCTTAAAAATCGCATATCATTAGAAATCCAAAAGCCTCATCAGAAGCAAGATTACTTACCAATAATTTTAATCGTTTTTCCAAGAAAGTTTACTCTTACTCCAGTGTAGTGTTTCGGTTTCCTTTCAAATCCCTTAAAAAGATAGTTTTAAACACTTGTTGAAAATAATATTATTTAAATATGTTTTCTTACATCTTTAAAACCAACATCATATAACACATCAATCAAATTAATTGGGTATCTCAAAGATCTAAATGAATTAACAAATCATTGCAGATTCTGCAAGCAGTGGTGTGGAGTCCATAAAGGCCGAAAAGCTGTCAATATTTTTATACTAAATGAAAAAATTTCTTTGTTTAAAACCACTTTATTGAAATTATACCAGGGGTGTTAGTTGAAGTTTGCCAGTTTTACTCATAGATGTCGCTAGAGATATGTATACATTTCTATGATTTGCAATCTATGTCATATTTTTGAATGGACATTAACCTTCAAAAATACACAAGTTACATTCTGCCAAAATAATAGTGTCATAGTTGGTTACCTCAGTGAATATGTCGAGTTTCGTTCCAAGTAAATCGCATTTGCGGCATTCATTGCTTTTCTTATTTCATCAAAAGAAAAAAGCAGTTGAAGCTCATCAGTTGCTGGTAGAAACTTATGGTGAACATGCTCCAGTGATTAGAACATGTGAGACATGGTTTCGTCAATTTAAAAGTGGAGATTTCGATTTAACAGACAATGAACATCCTGGTGCAACGAAAAAGTTCGAAGATGAGGAATTGCAGGCGTTATTGGATGAAGACCCAACCCAATCGCAACAACAATTGACCCAAACACTTAATGTGACCCGAGGAGCAATTTGCCAACGTTTAAAAGCCATGGGGAAAGATCCAAAAGTATGGAAAATGGGTAGCACACCAAATGAACGAGAGACAAATCGAAAAAACCGCCAAACCGCCTCATACAGCTCAAGTAGTGAAGAACACTCTCAAATTGGGAAATATTATCGCGCCCGCCGTACTCTCCAGACCTTGCCCCGTCCGACTATCACCTTTTCGCATCGATGGGACACTCACTCGCAGAGCAGCCCTTCGCCAATTTTGAAAAAGTCGAAAATGGCTCGTCGAATGGTTTGCCCCGAAAGAGAAATTTTTTTTTTGGAATGGTATCCATGATTTGCCTCAAAGATGGGCAAAGTGTATAGAATCCGATGGTCAATACTTTGAATAAAAAAAATTTGAGATTCCCTTGAGAATTAAGCGTTTTCTTTATTGAAAAAAACCGGCAAACTTCAACTAACAGCCCTGGTACATATGTTCGGTTAATCTTATCCTTCCTCAGGACTGTAATCATATGAAGTAACTTAAAATCCAGAAATATATTAGGATAAAGAAACTAACAGGGCCAAAGAGACAGCATATCAGAGAACATTAGAACAGAGTGTAGGGAAGAAAAGGAACAACTTTAAAATCGGACTTTGGGTTAATTCTAATTGTTTATTTAAATTTGGCAATTATTATTTTTATTTTATTTCTATATTTCTAATACTTCTACAGTCTGGACAAAGTCATCCATAAATTGTTTCCACATTACTGTTTCTAATTTACACTTCCAAGTAAGATAATAAAATGGTTGTCAAATATTCTATTTTCTTTTTTTACGTGAATACCGCTCAAGAGTCCCAACTGCTCCCAATCGTCTGGAGCCAGTGAGACTATGGCATTCCCAATTGGGAATGTTGTGAGGATGAAGGTATTGGGGTGGGGAAGAGGGAGGTGGGGAAATATCTGGCTATTCAGATCTGGTCACCAAACACGGCTAAAAGCCATTTCAAGCAACGTTTCAATTCTGAATGGTGGTCTTTCACCAGGGCGATACTGAGAGTATTTTCCACTCTGGAACATGCGCAAATATACTATAAATTATTTTTAAATTAATTCATTGTGAAACAACACAAATTAATTAAATAAAATTTACTTGTGCACGCCGGGATTTGAACCCGCGACCTTCGGATTCGTAGTCGAGAGCCTTACCCCTCGACCATGGAGGCCGTCAATGTCGCTAGTATCGCTTTCCTTTTAAAATAAATATTACAAGATAGCTCCATTAGTAACAAATCTGGGTTTTTCAATAAAACATATTAATTATTGTTAATATCTAATGTAATTACGTGAAATGGCTCTCTGTTTATCTTATCTTTAATGTTTCAATCTATTTTATTTTGCTCATAGTCGACAAAATTAGTTCGAGTTTGACTTCCAAATGACACTGGAACAAAAAATATTAGTTTATTAAATATGTTATTGCTTTTGCTTCACAGTTGAAACGTTTCACAATAATTATTTTCTGATTAGAAATCATATCCGATTGGCAGATCTTAAATATCTTATCAGGGTGGTGGGATATTCTCAGTATCGCCCTGGCGAGTGGTGATTCACCATTCTGTATCCAAACGTTGCTTAAAATGTTTTTAGATTTGTTTAGTGACCGGTGACTATTCTTCACAACTTTCATCTACCCCTCTCGCAATATCCCCCAAACGGGGATGCCATAGTTCTGTTGGCTCCGATCAGTTGGGTGCAGTGATGACATTTGAAAAATGTATCTACCTCTTTCCCTACCCCTTTCGCAATTTTCCCCAAACGGGGATGCTTTAGTTTTGTTGGGTGCAGTAATCGCATTTATAAAATTCTACCCCCCCCCCCCCCCACAGCTCTATAACTCATTCAAAATGACATTGTGAGCTGAAAATAGTTGCGCTATACACTTTTACATACATATAAAATACACTTTTCATGACCCAGACTCAGTTAGAGGGTTTTTTTCTGCGCACACAGGCCTACCGTGTTATGACAAAAGCATGCAATCCGGTTGCGAGCTTGTGACATGGTCAATGCCACAAAATTATAATTCAGCATGTGTTTAAACCTCAGCATAAAGATAAATTAGAACATTCACAAACAATAATGGATTAATAGTTCCGAAA
>JAHDVE020005707.1:0-80230 GCA_022606495.2 Halesus radiatus
AACAAACAAATAAACAAATAAACAAACCTACAAACAAACAAACAAACAAACAACAAACAAACAACCAACCAAACAAACAAACAAACAAACAAACAAACAAACAAACTAACAAACAAACAAACAAACAAACAAACAAACAAACAAACAAACAAACAAACAAACAAACAAACAAACAAACAAACAAACAAACAAACAAACAAACAAACAAACAAACAAACAAACAAACAAACAAACAAACAAACAAACAAACAAAAACAAAAGTCAGGTCATATGCATACCTACGTACCATAAGTTATCTAATGTTAGAAATAAAACCTAATTAGAATATCGTAATAATAATGTATATAATTTATACGTATCAAGTAGATGCTAAATGTTTGGTGTTTAGTAATAAAATAAATATGTAAAAATGAAAGATTTCTTCCAATCAAACTGAATATATTCTATTTATTTTTAATAACTTATTAATGTTTATAAACCTCATTGTAATATTTAATCGTCGAAGAAGACAATATTAACATATCCTAAATGAAACATGAAACCGAAAAAAAAACAAAAAAAAGGATCAGTCGCATCAGGGACTCGAAAAATAATTGTAAAAAAAATAACCCAATATATATATTTTTTTAAATGTTCATAATTGTATACATATTGTAAATTAGTAATATGAGTTAAAGCCAGAATATTGTATCTCCATAAATAATTATTTCTTGATAAATGAAGTTCGAAAAATGAATATCTTTGAAAAATTCGTTTTAACAGGTTGAAATATGCAATATCTTTGTAAATAAGATATACCATAATATTAACTAACTAACTAACCATCACGCCGTTTCCCGCAGGGGTAGGCAGAGAGGACGGACCGCCGAACAACTCGATCTTGGCATACACTTCTTTCTTCATTCACATTCATACAATGCCTCATACATTCTCTTCTGTTATTCCGACTTCTGACATGGCCCGACTCGAGTATTTGATTCACTTGATCGTGCCATGTCTTCCTCGGGCGTCCCCAGCTTCTTCTTCCATTCACATTCGCGACATATATTCTCCTTACACTCCTCTCTTCGTTCATTCGCTCTACATGCCCAAACCATCTAAGCGTCCCATTCGTAATCTTGCTCACTACGCTTACATCAGCCTTGCATTCTTTACGAATCTCAACATTTTTCACACGATCATACATGGTTTTTGAAGTGAAACAACACAAAACTGCGCTATATAAATGCTTTGTTATTATTATTATTATGGTTTTAACACACATTCGTCTCAGAGATCTCATCATTCAGTCTATTTTCATCCTTCCTCTGCCAGTTTCATGCCTTACTGCAGTACATCAGGGTTGGTATCAGCACTCCATTGTGGACTGCTAGCTTCGCTTCCTTGGACAATTTTTTTGTTTGCGCCAACTGCGTTCAGTCCTCCGTAAATGGAGTTTCCTAACACAATCAAATTTGTGTTCTCCTTAGTAAAGCCTAGTTAATATAACTCGCTGTCGCAAAAAATTGGCGAGACAATGTCTTAACTTTAAGCCATTGGTGTAAGTATACGTAAGATATGTCTTTCTCATGAACAACGATTAAACTGACTAAGAATTTCAATCATTTATAATTTTAAAAAGTTTGTATATTATACCTAAATAATATTTTTAGGCTTTAATGGAGCTCTCAGTTGCAAGACCATATAAGGAAGACAATGTGTAGATAACATAATACCTACATTATTTATTAATTATCTATAATTAAGGTTATTTATAGCGAGTACTTTCACAGCTATCATTTTTTGTATCATCTTATTGGGTCGTGATGCGCTCCGAACGTGGACATTCTAAACAACCTGCCGTGGCATAATCGTCTGGAAATTACCGTGTAACAATACGATTTGTCAGAGGATTCATGAAGAGTGAAGCACCACACATGTTTTTTTTTAAATTATTTTAACCGACGTACCGAAATCTTCAGACATAGATGAGATGGTCTGTCTTATGGACGGTGCTCCGAAGTCGGTCACTGATCCCTTCAGTGCCAGTTTCACAGTCAGAAGACGCGACGAAGGATCGACTATGGACCAGTCGGCTTATGGGTATACTTCCTCCTACAAAATGGGCTTCTTCGAGACCCAGGCATGCTACTTTTCTTTCAAAATGATCCTTAACTCAGTAATACCCCCTAAGTTGACACAATTACGTTGCTCCTGTGTTGAATTAACACACACTTACAAATTTCACCAACGGAGAAAAGTGCGCCAGAAGAATGGTAGAAGAAATCGGAGACATCCGAGGAAGATATGGCGACCAATGTGAATAAAAAAACTGAGAATCGATTCATGTCAAAAGTCAGAATAACAAAATAGTGTGAATGAACGTTAATGAAACAAATAGCGTGTGCCAATACAGAGTTGTATGGCGGTCAATCCTCTCTACCTACCACTCCAGGGAAACGGCTTTTTGGTTATTCAGTTACAAATTTCAGCCTCATTTGTTACTATTTACCTTTTTCACAATGCATGGGAGCGTCTTATGTAAACACAGCGGCGAAAATTTTGAAATTTCTTCGACTGACTAATGCATCAGACGATTCTCCCAAATAAATTATGTTTTTCACAACAGCTTCTCCATGAGAATTCTCCACGAAATGAAGTCAGATATTTGCACTTTGCCCGGCGGATGCACAAAATAGAAAGTAGGTACTCGCTGTTAACACTTGGATATTGCTACAATATTACCACAATATCGCTGACGATGCTTTTAATTATTCTCCGAATGTGTTTCGAGTGATTATTTCAGCCGTTTCAGATGCGGTGCGACGCAATTTCACTAGCAAAGGTTAAAGTTGCTTGGGTAATTGAAACTTGTAGTAAAAGGGAGACTAGCAATAGTTACGTGCGGGTTCAACTAATAACTATTACATACATGAGATTGAATGCATTTGCATATTTGCATAATATGCATAGTGCGTATTTTAGCCTTTTACGTAGGTAATGCATATTTCAATCATTTTATTCTTCAAACATGAGCTAAATTAGAGATGGACGACACTTATATCCCTGTTACTCTTTGCTGTCACTGGCAAGCCCGATATTATTTCTGAAATTAAAACCGAGATTTTAGTAGACACATATTTTGGATAGAACCGGTTCCTTATCCAGAGTTTTTCTAAAATAAAATATTTTGAATTGTTTTTGAATAGTGGGTTTAAAAAAACCATCTATACTGCAGGATCGCGATGGGTCTGAAGATTTCCAATTTCGATGATGTAGAGCCGTCAGTCGCCCGGTTAGCTAATGTTCCCGGCCGGTTAAATCCTTAGAGTAATGGTTACTCTAAGGTTAAATCCCTGTCGTGAAAGTAATATTTTTTCTCTTCTGATTTTCTTGGTAATATTGTTACACTTTTTAAGAGTCCACATTTTTTTTAAACATTTGAACGACGTGTTTTATTTTTCGTTTTGTTCTCCTTTTACATTCTGACTCTCTCCAGACCTGCCTGATCCGTGATAGGTGATAGAACCCGGACCCCTGACTTTACCATGACTCATTCCGACAATCACTAATCAGTTATATCTGTCTTTCGTGAATTGAATTCTGCAATGTACAATCTTAATTCGATCCTTTTTTGAATACATCACCATTAGAACTAGTAATTGGTTTTCTCCCAATTCGAAGAATTGAAAATGGCAAACTCTTCCGAGTACCGCTTTACCATGCACCTGAAATTATGATCAATTTGATCGACAGCTTCCTCAACAAGGTGAGGTGACCATTACTTGCCCTAGTTGTGAAAATTTTGTTTTCTACCATTTTTTTCCCCATATTGACTTTTATGGGAATGCCATGGTCGCACTGGCTCTGGACAGCTTGGATCACATTAAAAACGGTTTTTCTACGACTAACTTCTTCATAATATTATCATATTAACCAAAAACATATGTATATCGTTTATGGTGTTGGCCATTATTTATTTATTTATTTGAAACACGCCTTATTAAACAATAAAACATTACACATCGCATTGTCCAGATGGGTCCTTGTCAAAACATATATTTCCTAAAAGATTTTCTTATTTTATACCTCCCGAACGAGTTTTCGCATATTTAATCGAATAATAAAAGCCTGACAAATGAAAATTTGGTCTCTGAGACGCGCTACGAAAGTCTCCAATCTGGGAGTTACTCCCCTGCAGTAACGGTGAATAAAAATATACATAATTTGATAGACAGTCCATACCACCTGGAATTCCATAAGCTGTTTGTACCAAACAACTACTGTCAGGGGCGGCACCAAGATCTGATATGCATCCCACATGGTAGCTAAGCACAGCATAACAAGGGGTACGGTGCTGCTAAATAACATATCTCTTGATATTTTCAACAGAAACCTTGAAGGTTTCAAGAGACATGTAAAAAATGTATTTTAATTTTTGTCATTCCGTATAATTACATGTACATTTATTCACATATATTATTGTTTTGTACATGTGAATAGTAAATGGACTGTCTATTACAATAAAAAAATAATAACAATAATAAAGAGTTTAGCTAGCAGAACGCTGGATCCACGATACCCTAGTAAAACCCGATACTTTGGATCACTCGGCCACAAACTGGTCAAGTTTTTTAATATAACTGTATTATTCATATCGAATAATGCACTAACTTGGCCAATCTAAGTATTGCGTGCTTTATTGACGTGCGTAATGATTCTGCAGGAAAAACCTGCTGAAAATAAGTACGTCGAACACACCAACCTGTCATTAGGTTTTCCAGAACATATTGCATACCACTGGCCATTACGACACCAGAGCGAAAGTAGATAAACCCAACACCGGGCAAAGTTGATCCGTCTGACACAGGGCCGTGTTTTGTGCGATTCGCTTGTGGCACTGACGTCAGAAATAATAGACATGCTCTAAGTACAATTTCGATGACTGGAGACAAAGGTCGCGTGACATCCATTTTGACACCAGCTTAGTTCACTGCCGTCCATATTTGTTTCGCGTGATTTTGATGCGGGAAGCAAATTACAAAGCATTAATAAAAAGGGTCAAACTAAATACTCTACCAAATATTCAGTTTTTGTAAACAAGCCGAACCTTTTTAATTAATTGCTGTTTTACTTAAATTGACGGGGCGCTTAGCTCGACTCGCTCGTTAAGGCGTCTCTATGTATTATTTACTCTGTGGCTTATGGTTTTCGTTTTGACGACGCGAAAATATATACATCAAAAGCGCGTTAGATGTTTAATTGTTAGTATTACTAGTGTTTGCCGGTCTATGCCCAATTTTAGAAGGGTGTCTGATGTATGTTAGTAATATTTGATGAAATCAGACATTTAACATTCAAGTCACGTTCAGCACCCATCAAAACTCCTCTAGGAATATCAAATTGAAACTGAACAGAAAACAAGTAGAAAATAAAGATGGCCGTCGAATTTATGCATTTTGACTTTAGATTCGAGTTCAGCTACCTCCTAACCGCCCCCATTACCGATTCCGAAGCAAATCTGTTCAGAACTCTAGAAATTCAAGATGGCGGGTGAAAATGTACAATTTGATTAAAGATTCGAATTCAGCTTCCTCTTAACAAAAATTATCTAATCAAAGAAGCCGAACTAAGTGTGAGGTCACATTAAAAGATTAAAACCACTATATTTTCTACTGATTCAATAAAAAAAAATTATGAACACCATAACTTATATATTTCTTCATCGACATTTTAGGAATTCGTGCTAAAAACCTAACGGTCGAATTCTTCACATGTCCATATGTATTGTGTTTATTTTTCTGAATACGACCCTCGACTGTTTTTAATGCGACCTTCAGACTGGTTGAACAGCCCTGGTAGACGTGACTCAAGACTGAAACATATCAAGGACAAAGCAATGCAGGTAAGTAAAATGAAGGCGCTTGATTAAAAAGTGCAACACAACCATCGAAATAAACGCAAGTCAGTATTAATAATGCACACATTTTCATTTATGGTACATTGTTCTTCTTTCCAATGCATTATTCTAATTAGATGGTTTGTTTCCCATTTCACGCTATTAGACTATTACTTCTCTGTTCGTATTTACTATGTTAGGTATGTTCTATCTCTTTTATCAGAGAAATGGGAAAAAGAATCTATGTTATTGGGAAATTCACGGACGTTCCCACCATCTTCGATTTATGGAACACCGATATAATTTTCACCAGTCGATCAGTTATTGTTATCAGATTATTTCGAAATACAGCTATTTTTGTATACATTTTGTAACATTTAATGCACAGAGATACTTTGTTGTAACACTTTACATTTGTGAAGAACTTTCTATGATTTGTAATATTTAAATACGTTGTATTGTACGGAATAATTAGAAGTGTTCATTCCATTAATGAGATCATGCTTCAGATTTGATTGCCATTGCATATTCAACCGTCAAATGGATAAGCAGCTTTGTTCTTCGTTTTATTCTACAAAAAAAGGAACATGTTAGCGCAATGCGCATTCAAGGGAAGACTCGTTTGTGTTACTATCGAAAAAGGTCATGCCTTTCGGTACAAATATAGCAATCAATGACCATCTGTTGGTACCTCTATTAATTAGGGCAACTTTACTAACGGAATAATTTTCATTTTATGTTGGCTTTCCTTCATGCAATTGTGCAGTCAAAAAATATGGAAATTTTATATCTCCAATTATTGGCTTGTACTTAGCATAATGAAGCGGTTATTTTGGATATTTGGTGTGGCAAGTAACCCCAACCAACATCGGCTAAAGTCAGCAACTTAGCCATCCTTAGCGAAAACGTTCACGTCCGTTGTAAGCTTTTTTAATAACATCATTTAATTCGTTGTTTTTCCTACTGATTAAAAACTCTGTGCACGCCACTGAGTACAGTAAGCTTTTTTAATAACATCATTTAATTCGCTGTTTTTCCTACTGATTAAAAACTTTGTGCACGCCACTGAGTACCTACATGATATTATAGACGTATGAGTTTTGTGGATTGAAAAATACAATTCAGTGGTGGACAAACGAATCGTGGAGCCATTTTTTGGCCCACTTGGCTAAATAAAATAACAAAAAACCTAGGTAATTCCAGTTAAAAAACAGACGAAGAATAAAACTTTTCGAAATAGTTTCATTGAACATTGAAGGAAATAAGGTTTGATTTGTGGGCAAGTATCAGAGTTGCAAAACACCTCCCACATGTTAAAAATATAAATTGTTCTAGATGAATTTGAGTTGTGGAATGTTTTTTAAAACATAAAAATATGCTGCGTACCTTTAGATACAACAATGTATGTTCACAAAGGGGGAAACATCGTTTTTATATAGATTAGATTAGATAATATTGTTCAAAAATTCTCAACACTTCTACCCTTTGCGACCTGGGAACAATTATAAAATAGGAAAATTGATCTTATTTTTAAAAGGTTATTCATCACTGCTGTACAGTTATTACATGAGTAGTAACTCAAGCAAGGTCATTCTTCCAGGTTAGCACATTGGAAATATTCCTTAGCATGTGGTAAAATATTATTAAAAACATGCTTTATTGAGTATTTGACTTCCGAGCGGTATTTACGATAAAACATAACTGTTTTTTTTTGTAATCATTGCATCACTATAAAGTATGAAGGCTTACAGGGCATAGTTAATAAAATTAAAGAAAACTGTTTTAAACTACTAACAAACAAATTGAGGGCACAAGTTAATAGCCATATCTATACACACCGCGCTTCCAGCATTCGTGGCAGTGCCCAACAAACAAATATTTTCAGCAGTCAAAGGGGCAAAGGAAATCAATCGTTACCTTAATAATATTTCGGGCATTTCCATTAATGTTCAAGTATTACTAAATACTTGCTTGCACTTTTCTGGGTCGTGCGTCGTACGCCTCTCGGAGTCAAGACGGAGCTAATGGCTTCAGCATGGGCGACGTAAAATATGGCATTGACGCTGGCCAACAATCTAACAATTATATCATAACCAATTAAAACAAAGCTATTGTGGCAGTTACCTAGGGAACGATCTAGTTCCAATTTACTAGCAATTTGCATGAACTTGTTACAAGTGCAGATAAGTAGTAGTGGTTAATGTCTATCAATAGAGATGGAATTTTTTATTTTTTTATTAGTAATTTGTACTTGACTATGAATTTTTTGTACTTGCTTTCTAGTTGTCTTAGATTGTCTTCATAATGTTTACAAGTTGGTAATCACTCAATTCTCTCAGCCATTTTTTGACTTTTGTTTTAAATATATTAATTTATTTTAATTTCAAAAATAAAACAATAACTTTGTTTACATCACTTTTATTTATACTTCTACATATATTTTTTTATATGAATACCTCACAAGAGTCCCAACTGCTCCCAACCATCTGGAGCCAGTGAGACTATGGCATTCCCAATTTGGGAATGTTGTGAGGCTGAAGGTATTAGGGAGGGGAAGGAGAAGGCGAAGAGGAAAGTGGGAAATACCTAGCTATTCAGATCTGGTCACCAAACACGGCTAAAAGCCATTTCAAGCAATGTTTCAATCCTGAATGGTGGTCTTTCACCAGGGCGATACTGAGAGTATCTTCCACTCTGGAATGTGGTCAAATATGCTATATATTATTTTTAAATGAATTAATTGTGAAACAACACAAATTAATTAAATAAAATTTACTTGCGCACGCCGGGATTCGGATTCGTAGTCGAGAGCCTTACCCCTCGACCATGGAGGCCGTCACATGTGTTATAGATTGATAAAAACAGGCGAGTGACGGGCCAAGGGTGGGAAATCAGCAGGTACCTGACCTGGAAGGGTGTGTACTTTGTTTATTTTGAATAATTTAAGAATTGGACTTTTATTTAAATTTATTTGAATATTAATGGGTCTACTATTTGTGTTTTTGGCTTTCCTTATTTCTTACGCTTCTAAACTATCTAGTCGAATGCCTATTAGTAAACTAGTGCCTGTATTTTTATTGAATGTGTGGTCTGTTTCTAATAGGTGGTTAGCAAATTCCGAGAACCCATTATTATTGAGACATCTTAAGTGTTCTTTTTCCCGGGTATTAACATTACTTTAATTTCTGTTATTTTTATTGATTTGGTAGTGCATTATATAAACATAGTTTAGTATGGAAAACCCCCTATAGGGCGTATAGAATACAATAAATACATACGTGTAATACGTGTATACAAATCATTCAATTATTTTTTTTTATTTTTTATTATACTTTATATTGGTAAACGCACGCACTCAATCACTCATAGTAATAACTATGTAGTAATAATAAACACACCATTTTCCCCTCACTGACTCCAGACGGTTGGGAGCAGTTGGGACTCTTGTGGGGTATTCATATAAAAAAATAAACAAAATAAGAAACATTTTGCAGGGATAGGAGGAATTCAAATGTTTTAATTTTTTTCTTCTTTTTATATCGAAGAAAATCATTCGCAGGTCGATTAATGATTTATTGAAACAGCTCCTGTATAAACAGTTATACGATATGATTTTTTTTAAATATTTGTTATAAATTCAGTGAACTAGTTACGTAAAGTATACATATTTTCAGGTAGGTAAAATATTTATTTTTATATTATAGACAGCAGTGGTGCGCATTATTCTATGATCAAAGGTAGGATGTTGGTAGGTAAACATTGAGTATTTGAAATGGCTATTTTATTATCATATTCCGCTAATTGCTGTGGCCATACAATAAAGAAGAAGACAAGAAATGCGATGTTGGCGTATTTCGTGATCCAAAAGTCTTTTCATTCGGGCCTTAAATTACTAATTAAAAAAAAATCATTTCTATCAAATGGAATGGCAATATACAATACAGGAAGTGTAAGAGAGACAAAACGCTGTATTTGCTGTATTTTCGTTGGCTCTCTCGGGGCTAGAACCAAAAGCTACTAAGTCAAAGAAACGCGGGGTTCCACGTAAATCTAAGTGGAAGGCAGTTCTACTGTGTATTATTTATTCTATGGCTGCGGCCAACTGAATAAAAAAGGGGTACAAGTTCCTTACCAAATTCATGAAATAATACGTTTTGCACAGAATTTTTTACTTTTTTATTAAAGTTAAATTTTATTTTCGTTCGTTTTAATCAGGGTAGGCACGGCTTTTCTGCCTTTATGGACCGCACCCCATTGATAGACAGGTGTAGGCGATTTCCCAAACGTTCAAAACCATGAAATAAAGGTTTTACTCGTAGGTGCATTACGTTTTGATGATTCGTTTTATGATAATAAGAAGAATAACATAGCAATCCGACATTTAATATCTATTGCATAACCGAATCACCATTCTATACCACTACGCCGCGGCCGCCGGCCGAATAGGTACAGTTTGTTGAAGAAAGTTGTGACGTAACAGCCGCAGCCGACTAGAATGTAGGTGCTGTCGATGTAAGCAGAGTGGATCGTTATGCCACCGTCCCGGGGGATTATATAGCTGTGGGATGCAAAATGCAACGAGGAGAATGTGTAACATCCATCACATTCACAAATCCTCGGCTTCGGATGCTGAGGTAGTCGGCTCGAAACCCAGCGAACCCAATTTTTTAAAAATGATTTATTCTATTTATTTTATATAAATAATATAATACATTGCTTTTATGGCACGTTTCAGAATAGTAGAATGCTTTGGAGTCACCCCGGTAATTATATCATTACCATAAATTAGAATTGAAACTTTACTTGAATTGGCTTTAGTCGTGTTAATTCCCAGCAAACGCCTCCGAGCGGAAAGTGAACACTGTTTGAAAAGGAGATATCAGAGAGAGGAGGCGCGCTAATATAAATAACGCTGAATATTTAGTAAAAGACGACATATTTAGAATAGGAGTAAAATCTCAAAACTGCTGACTTAAGTAGAATTTCAAGAAACGCTGTATTTTTTTTCATACCTATAACATGCTAAGTAACAGAACCACGTGGTATTTATATTTTACGGAGCATATCTTGCGATGTTTTTCTGTCTATGGAATTTCATATAATTACTTTTTCAACTAGATATCTGAATATTGATTGTCTTAAAGAATAAAATATATTTCAAGTTCATAAAAACTTTTCAAGGGAAGTTTGTAATATGTAGAAATTCTGAATGAGGATAACGGAAAAAACCACAATTCATTCTAAACTTCACCCGGGTCCTTCTGCAGCATTTTTTTGTAACCGTCTGTTCTGATTTTCGACGATTTTAAATCTTGCTCGATCAGTTTAGTTTTTTCAAAATTTTATACAAAAAAAAACATATGTTTTCATATACATTCCGTCTCCTGCTAAAAATTTTTATTTTGGTTAAAAACAAAACATTTTGTGTAGACGACAAGATGAATTACAATATATAATAATTTTTTTAATGTAAGTTGGAGTAAAATATCATTGTTTTGTTTATTGTTTGAATAAAAAACAATATAAATATCAATGAATGTGTTTATCACAATATGTCCTTTAAAAAGTTCTGATTATGAGGGCTGCGATGCTTTTAGAAATAGCAGACAAAATAAGAGAAAACATAAGTTAAATAATGTATTATTATTTCTGATACATAAGCAAACTTCTTATAATAACATATTATTATCTCACTCAGTACACAAAATGTAAAAAAACCCGTCCGATTTATGCTGTGACGCGCACCGTTCGACTATTATAAAAAAATTATACAAACCCTCCCCCCTTTCCCTCTTTATAAGCGTGGGCAATTTTTTTCAATCCCAAGTTGTTTTGCGATGGAAAGTAAAAACAAATGTAAACATTGTTTTGTGTTTTTGTGTAAATGTTTTCAAAAACATTCGCAGGAGGCGCGGCTTTATGGCAACAACTGTAATATTTTTTTCATGATGAGGAGGTTCTCCATAATTCGTTCGCCACAGCAGTCAACAGCCGAAGCGCCTATTTCACTGCAATACTGAATCATACCTGTTTTCATGCACTACTTGTGATTAAAATATTTTTTTAAATGCCGTAAACAAACGACAGAAAAATGTTTACTTAACATTGCGGTAGTATTACAGACAGTAGGTAGATGGAAGAGATAAATATCATCATCATTAGCAACTGTTCTATGCATTGTGACACGAAGGCCTTTCCAATTTTCCATCCTTCTCGATGGAATAGGATATTTTTCAAAAAATGATATTCTCACTGAACAGATATTTCCAAGAAGTGTGATCTATACCAATATGAAAGAAAACCGATGTGGCAAATTTACACAAGACCTTTAGGCCTCAGACGGTTCAATGAGATTGATCATACGTAGATTGATTGAACAATTAAGAAATAATATAAAAATTTGTCAATTTGTGATTTCAATAATCAAATTCATCAGAAGTAGGAAAAAAATTGATCTTACTTCGGACACACTGACACACCCTTTAAACGCACTTCTACCCGTATATCTCTGCAATGATTACACGGGATATCAACGTAATGTGTATTAGCATTAGCTTATGGGGAATAGAATCTTCCGTCATTAATAAATCTCAATGGAATAATTTATTTGGGGAGATTTCCAACGACTCAAATGATTTAATAATATTGTTTAAAGTCAAAAGCATTTATCTTTCATATATATAAATGATCAATTAGGAATTTATGGATTACACATTAATTGATATCGTAATTAATAGTTGTCTTCTGGGGTTCTGTAGCTTTTCCTGATTATCTTAAATGTAAATATATAATATTTGTTTTTTCTTAAGTACTTATCTATATATACTGTACTCAAATTATTTGATATACGTAAATGATTACTCTATACATTTCTTCTTATCTCTTTAAACTTAATAATAATAATAATTGGATGATTTGTATAGCGCCGTTTTTGTGAAAAATCAACCTCAAGAGCGCTGTAAACTATTAGTATATATTCATTATTAAACTATACTCAAATTACCTGGTATACATAACTGTTTTTTCTATACTATTTTCCAATCCATCAATACATTATGGTCAATACTAGTTTTTTTTCCTTCTATTTCTGTATAATGGCACTTAAAATGAATTAAACTTGTCAATTTGACTGTCCTAAAATGGGAGTTGTTCCTTATAGTTTGGAAGTCAAATATTTCTTACATTTTGTTGTTAAATAAAGTGTGTTATAAATAAATAAATGTTATTTTTATTAATATTATTAAGTACATGTATTTGCCTTTGGTCTCCCAACACGTCCTATAGCCTGTAGGCTAATTACAAAGAAGTATTTTTGGTGGTTGACCCTTACTACATGTCGTGACCAAAGTTATTGATAGCTCTTCAAATATTTGGATTCTTCAAAAGGGAAAATTTTATCATGTACTAATTAATTTCTGTCAAAATTTGCGTCTTCCCCTCGATGTTTTCAGACCTCTATGAAATCAGCAAGTTTACAGATCGTGAAAGGCATTAAAAAACATGTTAACTTAACTGAGGACTGCAAATAATCTCGATGCACTTACTTAGAACCATTAACGTCTCACCAGACGATTGTTCATCGCGATAATAAAACATTTTCGGACATCCCAAATTATTGAAAAATGTCGTGGGTGACCCACTTGCCCAGTCAACAGATCAGGCTAATTTCTCCTCTTACCATGGCCTTTCTACTAATCATATATTTTGTGAAAATCGAGTTAATGTATGGACGCTTTCTGGCACTTGGTACTTGATATTATCAGAAGGATGTAGGTCAGACAAATTATAGAGTAATCTCCACAAAAGCCAGAACAGCGAAAAAAGAGCGTTAAATGGGTTGAAGGATAAAGGAATTTTATAAAAGCGATCTTGGTCAAGAAGAAGAGCGAAGAAAGGTTTTCGTCTGAACAAAACAGCCTCATTTGTATCTATGGCCTATCAAATAATATAACGTCGGATAAGGAAAGTGATAACAGTGATGACGACATATTCAAACAATTAAACCATGAAACTTTAATTGTTATTTTTTGTGAAAAAAATTAAAGGAAAGGCGACGCTAAAGGTTGGAAGAATCTCGCAAAACCATAATAATAATAATAATAATTGGATGATTTGTGTAGCGCCGTTTTTGTGAAAAATCACCTCAAGGGCGCTGTACAAATATTTCTTAACTAATTTGGTACAAACAGATACAGAAAAACTACTACTACTACTACTTACCTGACAGGTCGCTTCAGATGAACACAGTTTTATTAGAAAATTTATTTATAGAGATGTTAGTTTTACATGTTATTTGTTGCTCCTTTTCTATTGATGTTACATTTATTAGAAGATTGGTGGCACAAGAAGAGTTGGTATTTATTGAGATACTTTTAGTTTATAATTATATGATACATGTCTTTTAGTTATAGTAAAATTTAATTACAATAAAGATATTATTATTATTATATTATATTTAGTAATATCTTTAACAATTCCTTAAAATGTTGATTGGAAATTTTTTAAAAGTAATAAAGAATTGAATTGAATCGAACACAAGACATAATGTAACAAAACCATGCCTGTTTACCTTAAATAGCGTGCATTGCTCTATGGCCAAAAGTAAGTTGTGTGTAGTTTTCAAGTTAGGATAAGAATTGCGCATTGCATATTTGAAAATGGCTATTTTATTATCACCTTTCAGTGATTGTTGTGGCCAACTGAATAAACGAGCGTACCAAATTCTTCAAAAAAATACATTTTGATCAAAAATTTGTCCTAATCTTTCATTACCTGTTTATATATTTTCATGGTTTGTTTTTCTTAATCATTGAATGTAATTATTGCTATTTTTAAATCAAACTCGTTGAATTCTTCATAATGGCTAGGGCAACATCATTAATAACATTTACAATGGGTATTTACATACGAACTATTTTGGTGCCAAGCGAATTAGTTCCTACTTCTGAAAAGTAATCAGTTTTTGTGGGGGATAAGAAGCCGACATTGAAACTAGTAACGTGATTAACTTCCGGATTAGGTTATAACAATAACGGCTGATGCATAATATATAACCATTGTTCATCTAAAGAAATATGGGAGTAAATTGAAGCTCATTACACACGGCTAATGTAATACAAATTTATATTATAGTACGCCATATCTCACGATATCGGTCGCCATACAATCCCAAATGGGGAATATAATCCTTCGTATCCTTCACTGGCTCAAGTACTCCATAAGAACCCACTACAAATTGTGCTGTATGGTGTTTAAATCCATCAATGAAATGGCCTCACCTTACATCTCCGAACTTTGCGTTCCGGAAAACACCGGTCTAAGGCAGTCAACTCTTAGATCAGCATCATCATCGGCTATCAGAAGACTGGTAGAACCTAAACGCAAGAAAAATACTAATATTGGATATCGCACATTTGAAGTATCAAGGGTTGGAATAAACACCCCGGGAACTAAGATGTATAAAAAGTACAACACATTTTCGGTCCAAATTAAAAACTTACCTTTTCAGACTTCCATATCCATCATATCCTTAAATTCAATGTGCGAGTACCACTCACGTAATACCTTTATATCCTAATTATACTTATCTTAGCTTATTTACATTACTTGAAGCCTCACACTTTAATTCGTTTCTTATCGAGGGGCGAATCACATTGAGGAAGTTAAATTCTAATCAATAAAATATCATTTTCCTTTGCTAAAATCGTACAAGAACATAAATAATTATTAAAATAAATACAAGGATTAAATTATATCTCTAATAACATGTTTTGCAATATTATGTCTTCTGCGTGCATAACCGTATATAAAATTCGCCAAAAAACTGTTTTATCTCATGTGACCTGCCAGGTAAGTATAGGCCGTATAATATTATTTGCCTGTACATAAAATTAATAACGTGTATATTTTAAAGCGGCATCACGTTCATGGGTCAAATGCATTGTAAATGTAATTTGGTATTACAGATCGATGAACCGATTAATGCGATTTGTTAGCCATAAGTAGTAATAATAGATTGTCTATAGTTAGTGATAAGACATGGTTGGAAAAAAACATTTGTGCAGCGCCCTTGAGGTGATTCACAAAAACGGCACTATACAAATCCTCAAAATATTATTTATATCATCCTGTCAAATAAGTCAGGCCGTTTTCTAATCCTCTTAAATGGTTTTAATGTGTAAGTCGGTAGCTAGGTAATAGGTACCTTCCCCTGTTTGGCATTGTCAGAAAATAACTGTCTATTCAACCCACGTCCAAAATATTGAGGTCTCGAGTTTGCATGAGTGCATTTTTTTAGGTTAATCATTCACTTTAGACTTATCAGATCCCCTTGAAAGAACTTGACGTTAACTGGGTAATAAAATTTGTCTCCATTTTTTACAAAGATTTATATCTCTACACACTTTGCGGTGTCCATTAATTATTACATAATGCAATAATAGATGTTTATTTACTAAACTCTAAAATTATGCTTTATATAGTGGATTTTATTTTATTAGTAGACTTGAACTTTTGGCCTCGTCAAATAATCGACATCGTTAGAAAAAATCCTTGAGAACTGAGTATTTCGACAAATTTAATTGTATTTTTACTATCACACACTGTATGCCCCATTTGAAAATAATATTTTTCTGTTATCATTGATAACTTATGAGTTGACATTTTTGTTTGACATTGAGCTACTATGTTGATAAAAAATTATCTATAAAATAAAGGAGCTGACAGAATTTGCTGTCCGCACGAAGATGCGGAACGAACATATTTTTTCCGATCCCTTTCGACATATCTTTTTCAAATCGGACGGACCAAATCAGATGGTACCATAATTAAAAATACGAATAACAATAAGTATCATGTTGATAATGCCCGTCAAAATATCTTACTTCACACCGTAACTCCGTTCATAGTAGGGATGGAATTATTCGAGATATAAACTTTGAAATGGTCGAACCGAATGATTCAGAAAACGAACTATATTTTTATAAATATTTGTAAATGCTTTAAATCAATTAAGGATCCGAATGTATCTAACCTATTCTGGCTAGACCCCAAATAGACTACTGGTATAATGTTAATAATGCCCGTCAAAATATCTCACTTTACACTGTAACGCTGTTCATAGTAGGAATGGACATAATCAAGATATACATTTCGAAATGAACGAACTAAGTGATTCAGAAATCGAACTATATTTTTCTAATCATTTGTATTTGCTTTATATCAATTATTGATCCGAATGATTCAAAAATCGAACTATATTTTTCTACACATTTATATATGCTTTAAATCAATGATTGATCCGTATGTATCTAACCTAGTCTGACTAGGCCCCAGACAGACTACTATTATTCAAGAAATTATATAGATTATTGAAAATGTTTGATCAATTACACCAGAAGTTAGGAAAAATTGAGCTTACGTATGTGGCACGGACACGCTCACAGTACTCGTCTATCGATTTAGCTTTTCAGTGATGAATAGGCTCAGACAAGACTGATGAATCACGAGTTGAGTTATTAGAAAAAAAAAATCTTATCCACCTTCCGTATTTTACCAGATCCCATTTTTAGACCGCAGGCGCTGGCTGGTCTTCAGACAGACATTTCAATGAAAATAATTTGCTGTTATTCTAAAAAGAATTTCAATTTTCTTAAATATTTTATCAAATTCACCCGAAGTAAGGGAAAATTGAGCGTAGCTACTTGTTATAAATATTTCGAATATGCCCATCACTAGTTCATAGACGTTCATAAACATTAAAACTCGCCATGAATAGTGTTGACACAAATTCAGCGGCTACAACTACTTTCTATCTGCATAAAATAACATTATAAAGCGATGAAATTTTTTATCAAGAGCATAATATAATTTTAGGTCAATGATCTACCTAACAAAATGAGTAAGTCTTAAAAAATATTTGATTTTCTCCTCCTTTTCTTTATATATGTTTATAATAATTGTGTAGCAGATACTAGATAATGTAAACTAACACCCACTTCTCATAAAGTATCCCACGCTCGCGAAATTACTGTAGAAGTAATAATACTAAAAACCAGCGGATGAGTACTTTGTGTTCAACAAGCAACGTTCTGACAGATAAAACTTGTAAGATAACATGTCTTACAATTTTTAAACTGAAGAACCCCGCTTTTAAACAGACATTTCAAAAATACAAGTTAAGAAACTCATCAAAAATATTCTGGTAATATGGTAAACTATAACGCAAGTATCAACGGCATTTCAAGAGGTCGCCATATTTCAGAGCAACTCAGAAATGTTCTGAAAGAATTCTTTAAAAACCTTTGAGGGATAGTGGAATGAGGTTGTCGCCGAAGTTTCATGTTTTTTACAATTACAAACTTTTTAAATTTTTAAATAATATGTAAATGTATCGCAGATTTATAGGCTGTCAATGTTTATATTTTAAGAGCATCTGGCCAGCCGGCCAATACGCGTGTGACGTCACGGTACACAAATTGATTGGTGCGACAGTATGCCGTACTGCCTATCGAATTGTGAATTGTACTGAATAGGGAAGTTCAGTTCATTTTTTTAAACTTTTATCTAACCGTTCCTTTCTTATGATGATGATATAAGCGCAAAGAGTAAGATTGCGTTAACACCTGGCAGCTATTACATGACCTTAAAAATCTATTTTCGTATGAAATTTTGATGTTATCAAAAATGAAATACAGTAACATTAATAAAAAAATGTACTGGAATTCCTTGTTGAAGACAAAAATAATCTCCATACAAATTGTCCTTCTTACTGGTATCGTTCAGTACGGATGACGTCACGCGCACCTCTGCCTGGATTCTATCCGTTTTGGCGGTGTTTAAAAAATTCAAACTTTGAGGATTAATTTAAACATGTAAACGAACTTTAAAAAAAACACACACACAAATGCGTGTATTTAAGAATCGAATATTTATTTAAAAAAAATAATGATAACAATAAAAATAAATAAATAAATAAAACCTACAAAAACACCCTATTGCGTCTCATGACCTCACGGGTATTTTGAGCGGTCGTTTTACCCACATTCACTTTGGAAGCACATAACTTCTTCATTTTACTGTAATACATTTTCGTCAATATTCATTTCTCCATGCAAACTGTGCTTCCTCGAAAACATGAATTTATGGCAATAAACCCTGGTGAGGCGTTTCAAACTCCATCACATTTTATGATTTGAAGACCATCATATCGACGGTCAGCGGCGTTTCAATTTTTATTAAATTATGACAAGCGGAAAGACACAACAAGCATGACAGTTATGCTAGAAAGCTGATCAGAATTTTATCAAGAGCTGAAATGAACAGAGAATCGGCGTTTAACGGCGACGATTCAAATTTAAAAATTATAATAATCGATTTAACAGCCATCAATTATTGTGATGAAGTTTGAAACATCCCAAGTTAATGTTTAGTAACGTTATAATATCAGGTATCTATAATAGCTATTGAACGGTAACCGAATAAAACAGAACAGTTGAGGTTACCCACCACTTTCCTACCCCGGTATAAGTAACTTATGGTTACTCCTTCAGGGTGCACGTTAAGGACTCTATTTTTTTGGTTCAACGAAGCTAAGGTTATAAATGATTCTAAACCCTCAAGTGTCCCTGGATAGCATTAGCTTAGAAGGAGGTTAGTAAAATTCCACAGCCCAGAATAGTCAGTACATACATACGGTCGACAAAAGTGGCTCTAGTAATAATGGTGGCTCTGCTCTACTCGTCCGTAGACGAACATGGTGAGACGCGGAGAAATATTAACATAAAACAGTAAAAGGGAGAAACGAAATAGATTAAGTAAGAGTACTTAGGACGAGCCGTTGCCAGGACACCAGGGCAGTCCCTCTTGGAAAACAGAACAGTGACAAAACAGGACAGTAACAAAACAGAACAGTGAGAAAACAGATCAAAACAAAACATTCAATTCCTCGGCTGGCCAAGTCCTCCATCACGACACAAGTGACATTTTCGGCATAGTGTGATGGCAGTAGGAGATTTTCAAATATTGTCAGGTTTTAAAAAAAAAAGTCAGTGAGTACCACACAAGAGTCCCAGCTGCTCCCAAGCGTCTGGAGCCAGTGAGATTATGGCATCCCCAATTAGGGTATATTGTGAGGCTGAAGGTATTGAGGAGGGGAAGGGAAAACCAGGGAGATACTGACAGTATCTACCACTCTGGAACGTGCCGCAAATATTATTTTTAATTAATAAATTGTTAAATAACGAAATCTAATCAAATAAAATTTACTTGCGCACACCGGGATTTGAACTCGCGACCTCCGGATTCGAAGCCAAAAATTATTCATAACCTTAATAATTTTTGGGAGCAGTTGAGACTCTTGTGCGGTATTCATGTTGACATGATGGGGTCATTGGGGTTCAGTAGAAACAGGTAACTTCGTCGAGTGTCAAGTATTTTATTAATTCACAATGTAAAATATATTCTTAACTGGTAGGTATTGTGGGTGTCACTTAATTACACGAACTGTTTTTACGGGTAATCTGCACACGGTCCAGTGGGGAGATTACCAGTCGTCTCGATGTTCAGGTGGTACTTCCGGTAGGGGGAGGTTTTGGTGCTGGGCGGACACGCGTTTCGGCTTTCACTTGACGACCGGTTTCAGACGGTTCAAGAGGATGATCAGCAGGATGCCAGAGGCGCTCGACTGCTGTCCGGTGGTGATTCCTGCGGTGGTGGATATGTGCCTTGATGGGATCACGGCGTTGGAGGGCAGGAGGCGAAGGGCACTCGACTGCACTCGAACGGTGGGCGTTGGGGTTCGGCGGTTCCTGCCGAGTTTTCTCGCAGCGTCTCAGGCTGGGGATGCAAGTGGCCTGCTTGCTTTGTAGGAGACGGGAGTCTCGACTACGACCACTGGCCGGACGGTCTCTACTCACTCGTCTCTGTCCACTACTGACTTTGCTTCGGCCAAAGTCCCCCTTTTTAATCACATCCGAACTATTCTTCGGGTTCCTTCGTGCACTACGAACTGTGGCTCGGTGGCTTTTAATTAGTTCGCTGTTAATCCCCGTAACTGCCTTTTTCTGGCGACTGCGAAATTCCCGGGATTTAAAGCCGGGCGTTTGTAAATTACCCTCAGGTAGACGGACCTCGGGTACCGTATTAGGGATTAGCATAAATCGGTGTTTCCCGCACTTATGGCTTGTATCAATGTAAAAAAAAAAAACCCGGGAACGCTTGTCGTTCTTTAAAAAAAATGTTATTTTCATCATGTTTCTTATATGGATAAAATATATTTTTAAACTAATGTGAACGCAGCTTTAGAGTGTTTCATACTACTACACTACTAGAAGCTTAGCCGAAGATCTTGTTAGGTGATTTTCACCGAGAAAAGTCTTTGTTTACATAATAATTAGTTGTTATGAGTGGCATCTGATGTTTGATTGTTCATATTCACAGATGAAGAGTGGGTCGTGGGAGAATTTGAGGCGGAATAATAATGGTGTTCCACTGGCACCAACGGAGAAGAGAGTCGAGGAAATAATGAAATAGATGTGGGTCAAATACCTGCATTCAATATTTAATAATAAAATATTCCGGATATAAAAACAAAAACGGCCTCACAGTGGCGCCCAATGTTGCTTAAATTCGGTGATTGGACGAGAACCAGTGTGTTTACCATGGTATTGTCGTTTGCAAATAAAATACATGTGTCAGAATATAGAAGTGAAGTGCATTCATAATAATTTTAATGATTGTGGATGACTTTTTTTCACCTCGAAAATCACTACTTGACACGGATAATTTTGTAATCGGTGTTAAAAAAATGATTTTTCGTTAGCTACTTCCTCCTGCCGAGTTATGGGATTGTAATTTAATTACATGTAATTTATATCAGTTTTAAAAGTCTGTGAAATGTAACAAAATCAATAAAAAATATTATTATTATCGAGCGCTAACCTATTTGGTGTTTCAAACGAACATGTATCACCACCGCTGACATCTATAAGCAAATTAAGAAAACAATTAATTTAGCTAATTTTCAAACCTTAAAAATATGTAGTGAGCGATAACCCTCAAGGACCGAAAAAATGTACATAATGTACCCACTCATCGATATTGTTATGACTGTCAATGTATATATATGTACTCAATGATTTTTATCACTCCTATCAGCTTCTATTTATTCAAAATTTCATAAGAATTTTACGTTACTGCCATCTAGTGGCATTTACATAACTTACAATAATTTATCATAAATTTTGAACAATCCTCCACAGAGACTTCTGATTCGTCAGTATGTCCAAAGATGGCAGTACCGACAAAATATTTCTATACAATTAATATTTATCAAAAACGCTAAATAAAAACGATAAATTTAATATACATATTACACACAAACGCGATTACCCGCGGCCATCAGAAATATCACATTTTTGTTAACAAAAATATTGAAAACCTATTCTAGTGTGACATGTTCAAATAAAATTGAACATCGATAAAATATATATTCCTAATAATGAAAAAAATATTTGAAAATATCAAAATAAACAAACGATTATTGCATACATCCTCAATAATGATTAATATATTTGTCTAGAGTATAAGTAACAGTGAATGTGGGGTATGTTTCGATTATTCGCCTCTAAAACTTATTACTTGGTAATGGTATGGTACTTACACTATGTTATTCCTGTATTTGTTCGAATATTATCTTTGAACCTACTGTGATGTGTTTTGCACCTGTTTATTATAACTGACTTTATATGTAAAATCCCATATAGGGCGTATATTGTACAATAAATAAATAATATTAGTAAACTTTTTACAATTTCTACAATAACTATTCAATGAAGTTATAAGGTTTTCTTGAACTTCATAAAATAATATTTTTTTACACAGACTAATAATACTATTACGGCCATTCTTCCCAACCCTACTGAGCAACTGTTGAGCCGAAATTTTGCTAATACGCTCTTCCTGACGAAATTCTCGAACAAATTTAGGATCATTTTAGGATACTGATTTGTGTGAAGTACCGATTTGAAGTTTCCCTCAACAGAGGACTAGCTATAAAAAGTGTCAACAGCTCGCGATCTATTTATCGGGATTCAAATATTGAATGATTTATTTCCGTTTTCGAATGTCAAAACACGTTTTATGTGTGTTTAAAAAAAAAACCGAAGAGAACCTAAATTATTTTTACTTATTATAAGCTACGTTTTGACTTGTTTTTCACGATCGAGAAACGTCGAATTTCATATGTACGTCTATGAAAGTTTGCGGGCAGTATTTTATTTTCTAGGAAAGTGGGCGGGCACTATTTTATAGTCTGCGAAAGTGGGAAGGCACCTCCATGGACAGTTTAGAATAAAAAATGCCCGGAATCAGGCAAACAGAGCGAATACTCAACAAAACACTGGCTGATCGGTGCCTCAGATTGAACTTTCGGAAAGTTGGGAAGAACGGCGGTTAGATGCTCTATTGCGTATATAATATCTCGTTGAAGCGGGTTCCACTATGAGCACGCTAGAGCGGTGCGGAGATGGAAAGTTTCCGTTGGTTGCCGGTCTGTCGCCGAGCGATCGCACGGCGGGCGTTGTGGGAACTTACCCTCAACTAAGTGGAATCAATTATTTCGCTTCGTGTCACATCTCAATATAATACATCAATCTATATTTTACGGTTTTTACATATTCAAATTGGTTTCCGTCACGATTTTGTCATAGGTACATTCCAACAACAGTTATTATTACATGTACAAAAGCGTATTATATCATGAATTTACATAATTTCGTCTACAAAAAAAATATTATACAGGGATATTTCCCTAACAAACATTGAACCCTGTTAGAGGTCGTTAGTCTGAAAATTTTACATTCATGAACGCTGAAAAAAATAGTTATATCGATTTGGTATTATGTAGGTAGTCACAAACACGCGGGCTATGCGATGGGGAAAATAGTCCACCACCGCCACGTGGAAACCACTGAACAGGTAATCCTTAGAAGTGTGATATATACCGATTTGAGAAAAAAACTCTTGTCTCCAATGTATATTCATAAGACTTTTTGACATTAACCGCAAGTCTATATCGAGGTTAACAATTTTACAAGTAAATAAAAATACCACAAAAGTAAACTATGATCATCTTTAACAATATTCATCCCAACATACGAGTACCTACCTTTATATACCTGGGGCTTTTAGATGACAACAATTGTATGTAATCAGTAATAAAAAAGGTATGTGTTATTGATATTGTATATAATTCGAGGTATATTCTGAAGCTGAAGAGGGTGGGGATAGGAACGAGATGGGGAAGAAAAATATATAGATTCGAAAATACCTAACTACACTGATCTGGTGAATATATACGGCTAAAGCCTGAAGCAACATTTCAATTCTGAATTATGCTTTTTCATCTTACTCAGACTATCTACCGCTCTGAGCCGAAAGTAATGGACAATGTTTCTTACTTTGGGCACACGGACACGTTCACAACACACTTCTATCGATTTACCTGTTCAGTGACTGAAACCAATGAATATTCATGGCCTGACCACTACTTGAACTCCAGGGCGGGTTGGGTGGCAATTTGCTTTTTAACATGGACTTCACCAATCGATTATTACGTTAACTACAAATAGAGCCTGCAATGTGGGCTCTATTTGTACACTACACTATTTTAATTATTTTTTTTATTAGTTTCTATATAAATTTGACATTTTAAGCTAAGGTATAAGTATAAAAATAGATATATATTGAAGATTTTTTTCACAATCCTCCTCACTAGAAGATCCTGTGCTGAGGCGAACTAGGTTTTGGGGTAAAATAAAAGGGTTTCAGCGACTTCTATATATCAAGGTTTGGATAGGGTATTTTCAGTCATTTATGTAACGTTATTTTAAAAATACTAGTCGGTTATTCTTCTGTTAATTCCTTAAGCCAAATTTTGATGGACTTAATGTAATTATTTATAGAAACACTATGTTTGATACTAAGTGAAAGTTTATTGTATAATTTTACCGCTAAACATTAAGAGCTTCTTTGTCCAAAAGTAGTAATACACTTTGCTTGTCTAGTTGCTTTGCTCTGATATTATGATTATGAGGAGTCATAGCCAGTTTGTCATTTTTAAGATGATGAACTAGAACATTTTTGGCAAAGATTTTTTCAATACTTCGTCGAAATTTTGAAAACATTCCGTTGTTGACGTCCTTGTGGGACCTTTAAAATGATCTTTATGATGCATTTCTGAGTTGTATTAACCTCTGGAAGAGTGTAAAAAGAGAGTCTACAGACCATAAGATTTTATCTAAGGTAAGGGAGAAGTGGAATAGAGCTTATTTTCTAACTGTCGTATATTTTTTTATAAAAAACATAATGAAAGCATTTTTTTTGCCAAATATATCTTTCCTTATATAGCAAAAAATATCTTAACAATATTTCACGCAAATATTTTAATGTTTCAAGAAACATTCTTAAATTGGCTCTGTCATAACCAGTATGTATTGTGTAATGAAAACCATCAGGAACTGTTGAAGGAGCCTGGTAATAATAATAATAATTCGATGATTGGCATAGCGCCGTTTTTGTGGAAAATCACCTCAAGGACGCTGTACAAATATTATGATATTATTACAGATATGGAAACTTACATGGTAGGTCACTCCAAATTATAGCATTATATTATAAAGTAGTAGATTGGTAAATGAATGGTCCACAAACGTATTATAAGTTTTTCTTATTATATCACTTTCATTAATATAATATGTTTTCTTATTATATTAATTTCATTGATATAATAAGTTTTCTATATGTCAATTACCTTTACTAGAAATAAAAATATATTTACGTATTCTTACAACTTAAATAAACTTGAACTTACCCTTACATTCCACGCATACGTCTAAGATCTGGGTATTTACTTAGAAACAGTATCAATCACCCTGGGGAATGAACATCATTCACAATCGATACGTTGCTTGATATGGCTATATGGCTTTAGCCGTACTTAGTAACCAGATCTGACTAGCCAGGGATTTCCTAACCTTACTCTTTCATATCCTCTTCCCCTTCCCACTACTTTCAGCCTGCTGGCTCTGAGTATTTGGGACTCTTGAGCGTTATTCATATTATTCAACATTTTGTTTCACCTTTGCTTTTTTAAAAGGTTGAATGAGAAGTGGCATGAAGGAGCTGGGGTTTGAAGGAGCCGCTAGTTCCCATACGAACTGGGCAGCATAGACGATCGATTTGTATTTTTTATAACATTACTGTACATTATCCCCTGTCATTTGACAGTTGCCAGACAAAAAGTAAAAATTGTACGTCAGTTTTCTCTGCTAAAATGCAAAATTACTTGCTTTTAACTTTGCTCTTTTCTGACACAAATACATTTTTTTTCCTAGTCTTCAAAAAACAGTTGTACACCAATATATTACAGAGATTATAGATGTAGAACACCTTAAAATATATATATACAAAAGCAAGTGTGTAGGACTAACAAATGGTAGAACTATCAATGTTTCAAATCAAAACTAAATCTATAATAAACATGCGAGAAATGACATTATTGTACAACTAGAAAAGGTTGACAGGAATTTTTTTTTTTTTATATGAATACCTCACAAGAGTCCCAACTGTTCCCAACCGTCTGGAGCCAGTGAGACTATGGCATTCCCAATTGGGGAATGTTGTGAGGCTGAAGGTATTGGGGAGGGGAAGGAGAAGGGGAAGAGGAAGGTTGGGATTACCTGGCTATTCAGATCTAATCACCAAACACGGCTAAAAGCCATTTCAAGCAACGTTTCAATTCTGAATGGTGGTCTTTCACCAGGGCGATACTGAGAGTATCTTCCACTCTGGAACGTGCGCAAATATACTCTATATTATTTTTAAATGAATTAATTGTGAAACAACACAAATTAATTAAATAAAAATTACTTGGAATTATTAGGAAATACAACAAAGCAGAAGTGTAAAAGTTTCCTTCATTCCTTCAGTTTAAAAATCCACCTTTTTTTATTTATTAACTGAAATTTTATTGCATTAATTATCCAACAGTTTTCTTACATTATCTCTAACTGTATTTTTAGGATTAGGTCCAACTAACAATAATCAAATTTACTTAAAAGGGAAAATAAGAGCCTTGAACAAATATTTTGTGTGACGTCAAAGAAAGTCTGTTTCCAATTCGCAAAACATTCTAACACAGTCACGCGGAAAAATAATATAGATTTTTCCATTTTCACCGCCACCCCCGAGTTGTGTTGGTGTTGCATTCTTGACCCGGTTGCTAAGTTTCACGGTGGCACCAACAGTCCACTCAGCCCTACTCCCTGCCTTGCCTCGTTGCCCCCGTTTGCCCTTTTCTACCCCCGGAGCCTTCTCCTTCTCCAACCGCCCCCACCCCCTCATGGGGGGTTGGTCACTCTTTGTAAACTGGTTCAATGCCCCCTGATTTGGAGCCCATTGTTCTCCAACATCACAATAAATGGAATAAAGCAATCAATTTGTACAGCACTTATTATTTTATTTTGCCTCGCTTATACGTAACTTAATTTAAAAAAATAAAACAATTACTTTGTTTACATCACTTTTATTTTATACTTTTGCCAACCGGGTTTCGCTACTACCGTAGCTTCTTCAGGGCAGTATACAACTAAACTATGAACTAGTTCATATTAAGTATACAACTAAACTATGAACTAGTTCATAGTTTAGTTGTATAATAGTCAGTTTAGTTGTAATATACAACTAATCTATGAACTAGTTCATAGTTTAGTTGTATATTGCCCTGAAGAAGCTACGGTAGTAGCGAAACCCGGTCGGCAAAAGTATAAAATAAAGGTGATGTAAACAAAGTTATTGTTTTATTTTTTAAATTATAATGTCACACCACCAAGTTACCGCTTCATATGAAAATACATAATTTAAAACTCAGCTAAACTTCAGCAGGTCAGTAGGTTTGATATCTGTATTAAATAATACATAACTAACCATCATGGCGTTTCCCAGTAGGGGAAAGTAGAGAGGATAGACTGCCACACAACTCTGCCTCGGCACACACTTCTGGTCTCATTGAAATTCAGATATATACTCATACTTATCGTCTCATACACACTCTAGATAAGTTAATTAAATATTAAATATTACTTTATAAGCACGGGCGGTTTTTTGCCGGGCATTTGAGTATTACTTATCGCCTTTTTAAGGAAAATGTAAAGAATAATAAAGTAATCAACAGTTTTCAGTGCACATTTTGTGAGACATTTTCCTGGAGGATTTTTTTTTTCTTTCAACTGAGAGGTATAAAATAATTACCAAGTAGATCGGCAAACGACTTTCCTGGTGGCCTAAATGTGTATTTATATTCGATAACTACATAAATATTGATGACCTCCGTGGCCGAGCGGTTAAAATCCTCGTCTTCGGAATAAAAGATCGCGGGTTTCAAATCCGACGTGCGCTTTTTTTTTAATTATAAATTCATTCGTTTTATTTCACATGTAATAAATAATATCGCCCTAGTGAAAAATCACCATTCAGAAATGAAACGTTACTTGAAATGGCTTTAGCGGTCTTTACTGGTTTGAAAAAATAGAAACTAAGGAAAGTTAAATAGGTGTGCAGAAACAAGAAAAACATTTGAAAAAAATTACAAAGTATGTAAATAATTAGTGTTTTACAAATATGCGTGATCATTGGTAAACTATAGTAAAATAAATCGAGTGTGCTCAGTTATAATTACATATCTCCTGTACATGAGTTATAATTTATAATGATAAAGATAGTAAAATTAAGATTTCAACATACTTTAAATAAAATCAAAATTATAAATAACCATGTAGAAAGTTCCCTCTTGGCCACAATCAAAATTAATATCAACCACCGTCTAAGAAACCTCGAAATTTTCCATATTCCTTTCCAAATAACCAAATTAACCTTCTCCCAACCTCCTGTGCGAATGTGTCGACTATACAACATCCACTGTAGTGGCAGGTTTCTAGATATATTTGGCAATAGCCCACATAACTTTTACAAAAAAATTTCGAATCTTTTATTTTCACTTAACTTCACTTGACCCATTGTTTTCTCTAGTTACTTTTTTTTTGTTATTTGTAAATGCAATTTTTTTACACAGTTACACAATTATTGGACGGTTGATACTCATTATTTTCTTTGTAATTTTTTGTTTGTTAACCCTTTCTCTATTTTGTACATTATTAAATCAAATTAAAATAGTGTAGTACACATTTCAACATATGAATTTCAACATAATGCATAAAAGGAATACAAAATTTGGTATTATGCAATTGTTTAGGAAGATCATTGAATAATTTTATACCGTTATATGCAAAATACTGTTGCTACTGTTGTACGTAACACTGGCACCGCTAGTTCGCCTATGATGTTATTTCTAACACTAGTATTTATTTAATCATTGAAGAAGATAATATTAACACATCCCAAATGAACCACGAAAACCGAAAAAAACAACAGAAAATAAAAAGATTTCAGTCGCATCTGGGACTCGAACCCAGGACCTCTACCTATCCGGGGTAACCGCTTAACTAGTATTTATTGCTTATATTATTATATAGTATACTTATTTATAATATGTTTCTGTAAATTAAAACCTCAGAAGAGTGATAACATTATGTATCGAATTTCAAAATGAAAATTTATTTTTCAAGAATTACGAATACAGCTGAGAAAACTAAACTGAGGAAGACAAAGCAGGTTGTACATAAAAGAGTTTTTTTTATCAGGAAGAAATAATTTATTATGATATATAACGTTTGTGACACGATAAGTATTCTCAAATTAATAGAAAAGTCACATTATTTTTAGAAATTGCTCGTTTTTATTATTTTCTGTCTTTTAATTTATTTTTATAGATAGCTTTTCTTGTCGTATGCACAGCTTTATTCCTTTATGGACCGCACTCCATCGCTCTCAGGTATACATTGAAACCCAAGAAACCGATGATTTTTTATGAGATTATTTTCTTTCTTGCATACTTGTATGATTGCTTTCACCTGAAAAGATTAACGGAATTTATAGTCGAACCTTGTGGTGAGTCACCTCTGAAATTAACATATTTGAGTTTTTTTATTGGAATACCACATTGGCATAGGCCCTGAGGGAAATAATTTAATTAATAACCTAATTCTAAGGGCCATTGTGTGGAGTTAATGTTAAAAAAAAAAGTATTGTATGAATACTCACCAAGTCCCCTTCTCACGCACATCATTTTAGATTAATTTATAAGTTTTATTTATAATTTAGTCACTATCTCCACCACCGAAATCCTTATCGAAATCTTTGTCATCGGCATCTCTTATCGTGCCTTCTGGCGGAACAATTGTTAAGACTTTCGAGATGGTTGAAACGATGATAGGATTAATCTTATCAACAAAGCCGATGTATGGTTTGATAATTCTGTTAACATCCTCAACAAGGTCACACAACACCAACGAAGTTATAAGGGAAAGTAATAAAACTACTAAAACGTGTGACTTGAAAATCATTCTTACTGTTTACTTTGCACTGAAGGAACAATGTTGCCACAACTATAAATAATTGGTTATGCTCTCTCTTGCGAGCTGCAACTGAATTATATAGATTTTCTATATTGCTGGGGATTTTGTCCGTATGGCAAAGGTTATCAATATCATTTTAATTGGCTCTTCACAAGTTTGCAGTTATTGCAAAACGTTGTCGTGGTAATAACTTATAGCTGACGACTGTTGTTATTGAAACAAAGTAACTGTGTCTTTTCAAACAAATAAGATTTAAGTTTGCGGTTTGTACTTGCATTATTACAAAAAATACTATCCTAACTTTACTGTAAAGCTGGAGATCTGTTTGTTTATCAGAATCTAATGTAGCGAAAACACTCTAGCGCTGAGCACTGGCGCTTTTACGATTTGAGGCATTTCTAGACCATAGCAACTATATAATTCCAATCGTAAAACCGCTGTGCAAAATCAATCAACTTAATTTATTTATTTTTTTATTGTTATGTTGCCGATCGCTGTTGTTAGTTTTTTGGGATGTCGTAAGAAAAACATGATAATGAAATTGGTTAAAATAAATAACAAGTTACAATTAAGTTTATAGAAAGTGAACGTTTCTTATACATGATGTGCATATTATTTATTTATTTTTCATTACTTTTAAATATTTAAATGAATTGTTTGTTTAAAGCTCGAGTCCTTCAAGAAACATGCAATATATTATTGCAACACTAAAATATACATCTTCCGTACGTACACGCGTCAACAAATAATTCATCTCAATATTTAAAAGCATTACATACTAAAAGTGATTTTTTTCTATTTTTTTCTTAATTAGTACCATATATTTTACCATGAACAGGTATGAAAAGAGGAAATACAACATTTGTTAGAGAGATGGGTGTGTACAAAAACAAATAACAAATATAAAGGTGAAAGCTATTTATTCCTGCTATTTTCTATCTTTATGCAACAGATTTTTCTGATTTACCTTAATTAATAAAATAATATCACGTAAAATATTCAACCACCATAATACGGGCATGTGCCTAATTTGGTTTTTGTCACATAAAAATAAATAATACAGTTTAAAAAAAAAAAGAATACTTACAATTTTTTATGTGTCATTGTGCACAGTTATTGGATGGTTGGTACTTATTATTTTCATTGTAATTTTTTTTAGTTCTGTTTTGTACTTTATAAATAAAATAATAAAACAAAAATAAAATAAAATCTCCATACCCTTCAGCCTCACATCATACTAGTGGTGGGCGAAGCGGCTCGGTTTAGTGACCCGGATCACTAAATCAGCTCTTTATGAAGACAATCCACATGAAAAAAGTATCGTGTAAGAGTGTCTTAAGGACGTCTTTAGGAGGACCAAGGGAGCGAGGGAGAGGGCATGGTGCGGAGGGACACGAACCGTCGTTCAGTCGAGCCAGATCACCGAACCGGTACACCACAAAGAGTTGATTTAGTGATCTGACTCACTAAACCGAGCCGCTTCGCCCACCACTACAACATACCTAATTGGGGATGCCATAGTCAAATTGATCAATACTCAATACTTACCTGTTACATAAAATATTAATACGACCTACGAATCCGAAGGTCGCGGGTTCAAATCCCGGCGTGCACAAGTAATTTTTATTTAATTAATTTGTGTTGTTTCACAATTAATTCATTTAAAAATAATATATAGCATATTTGCGCACGTTCCAGAGTGGAAGATACTCTCAGTATCGCCCTGGTGAAAGACCACCATTCAGAATTGAAACGTTGCTTGAAATGGCTTTTCGCCGTGTTTGGTGACCAGATCTGAATAGCCAGGTATTCCCCACCTTCCTCTTCCCCCTCTCCTTCCCATCCCCAATACCTCCAGCCTCACAACATTCCCCAATTGGGAATGCCATAGTCTCACTGGCTCCAGATGGTTGGGAGCAGTTGGGACTCTTGTGAGGTATTCATATAAAAAAAAAAAAATGACGGGAAAAAAATAAGTACCATTGCATTTATTGTGAAAAATCATTTTGTTTGACATACCCGCTGAACTACATACGATTACAATATAATGCACACAAATTTAAAGGTACCTGTATTAAATGTGCATCTTAAATATTATAGAATAACCACAGCAGTGAATTGAGGATACACCAAAGTCCTAGCTGATGAATTGTTTTTTAGAACATTTGGATTGTCCAAGAACAACACTTGTTCTTGGACAATCCAAGATGTTTTTTTTCTTCGAGCTGTTGAAGAAGCAATAAACATTGTAGTGAGTCTCTTTTGAAGTGTTGATAGCCGAAAGAACTAGCATATGCAGAATAGATGAGCTTCGTGTCTTTTAATTAGAGAACAGCAGCGACAATCCCCAAGAAGGTCGCAACAAGCAGTCCCCGACCTTTATGGGTGTGTTTTATTGGGTAAAAATGTTAAAATCAATCCTTAAGATATTTAATACGGACTTTCTCAGTAAGCTTTACGTATTTTGAAAAGGAAGTAAGTCGGTGCCCACAGTGAACGGGTACCAACGTACTTTCTTGAACAAACTTGACCTGACCGACCGCTAATTCCAAGGCAACGAAATTAATTAAAAAAGAAAACCATGTTAAAATAAGAACTTTATTGAAATTAAAATCATTGCGTCTAAAATTCCAAAACACGCTTGGCAATCATGATTAAGAATTAAAATATTCATAAGTTGCACACAATGCATTGTCAGCTTGAATGTAGATATAGCAAGGTATCGAGAGCATGTTCTTCAAAAATGTAATTCTGCCAATCATCTCCTGAAACAAAAGTCAATATCGTTATCTCATAGATGTATTTAAGATGTGGAAGGTATTATTCCTGTTTCGGATACCTGTTGTAACAATAGCACGGTACACATAGAAAAATCCGGAGATAGTCATTATATATTTTAGAGAAATAAACCAAAACATGTGGGGTACATAAACAGATAGTAAATGATACAAACTAATAAATTGTGCTCCTCAACCTCAGGGGAACAAAACATATGGAGGTAGTTCTATTGCGAAAATTGAAGGAGTTTTAAAAGTCCGACTTGCGACTGGGCGCAGCTTGTGTCAGTTGTCGAAGGTTAATTAATTACCTTCGTGAAATTATATTATATAAAAATACGTCTATTTAAATTAACATAATATATATTATTTACGACACATCAACATTTATCCATCTAATTTTATTAAAAAAGGGTGTATGAGTAAGATAAGTCTCTAGTTGGAGTATTTCAACGACGTCATATAATATGATGTAATTGTCGTTAGTGTCTGTTGTAATGTAATATATATTTAATTAAATATATCGAGTGTATACTAACTAAATGCATCACTTCATTATCATATTCTGAGAAAAATTCAAAATTAGCAGATGGAAATAATAAGTAAAATAATAAAAGCCGTATCAATTATTGAACAAGGCGGAACTGCAACGTGAATAAGACGCACTAATGATTTGAAGCCCGATCAAAATACTCAAAATAATCAAGGTATGTATGTATTCCGCAATCCGCAAAAATGATGCTGGAGACCAATCATTCTTTTGTTATAAATAAAGATTTAAAAAATTTACATACAAATACAACCGGTTCACAATTAGACAAATTTGAAATTTTATAAATTATAAAAAGTGTTAATAATGTTTTTTTTTTAATTACTATATTTCGAATTTATTTTCATATTAATACTTATAATATACATTTATTTTTTAATTTCTAAGATAAATTTGTTATTCTATATTTTTTATATATTTTTTTTAACATTTTTGAATAAATATTACCTACAATTTTTGTTAATGTTGATAATTAGTCTTTTCCTATAAAACTGTGTTCTATTTTTACCATTTGACATTATTATTTTTTAGTATTCTGTATATTCCTGATGAAGAAAGCTTACCTTTCGAAACATGTTGATAAGTACATAAATAAAGTGGTGATACAAAGTAATTTTTAATTTTATTGGATATATTTTTTTAATTATCATATTTGCTATGTAAATATGATTACGTTAATTAAAAATATAAAAACAGAACATTTTTCATGTCTATATTTTAAATTATGTACGGCAAATTTGTGTTCCAAAGTAAATTCCACCAAGTAAGTCCACCATAATGCTTATTTTAAAATTTAAAAAAAATTATTTTACATTTCATTATGTTTTCAAAGTAGACGGAGTAAAACGTTTTTTTTATATCACCGTTAGCTCCCAAATAATTGTTAAAGGTGCCTCTAAAATCGCGAAAAATCAATTCCTTTAATGGCCTATATTTCATAATGTAAAACAAAGATAAATAAATTACTTCTAATCCGTACTAGATATTTACTATACTTTTGATGTAAAAAAGAGCATTAGGTTTAGGTGAGTATTTTTGCCTCAAATCCAAAATTAAGTTTTCTGTGAAACAGCCGCTCAGCCGTTCCTCTTAATGCCTTGGTAATCACGGGTGGACATTTAATTTTTTTTTGTCTCTTTCTGTCTCAAGGCGTATGGCGTAAAAACCACCGTAAACTGATAGGTCTATCAAAAATTTGTGTCGGTCGAATAAAAATACTAGCTTACCCTCCAGTACATACTTCCTCCATGGGTATAACCTTTAAATAAATTCTTGATATTTTGATGTGAAGTGACGACACAGAAATGACTTTTTCTATAGTTGCAAAATTACAATTTTTATACAAGTAATAATAAAACACGTTGTTTTAACCACTATTTAAACGAACAGACACAAAACTAATTCGTTTTTAAAGCGATGTTTTTTTAGGGAAAACAATGGATGAGAGCTAAAAGGGGAGAAGTAACATGTGTAATTAGAGAAAGATTTTAGAGTTCCTCTTTTTTAATATGAACTTTATACTTTGAGTTAACCTGATTCTTCAAGAGACCATTGATGTAGGAGTGAAGAATCTGTGGTAATATTTTATAGTTTTTAAGATCTGTAACACGAATCTACTAAGTAATCGACGTACTCGGTTAATCTTTTGATTCCTAGTATTAAGAAGAGCAAAATTTTCAAAGGTTTTTTCTTACCTTTCAGTTGTTCAGTCACGAGTCACGATCACCTCCCCCGCCACGTTCTTCATTAGTTGGAGTAAGGTGCAATCCAGATGCCAATTTGCTTATTAATCGTATAAAAAAATCTTTGTTTTGGTCGACTGTCTTTTCGATATCCGTCTCGTATGTTTTTAGGTAATAAGTCCAAATATCTGCTAAATCGCAATAAACAAGAGGAAACATACAAAGTGCCAACAAAACAAGCACAGATGTTTTCAAATACATTGTTACAAAATTTTAAGCAAACTAACTTTAAGTAAATCGAATAGCTAACGTACGGATTGTAACTCTGAGAAGTGTGCCTAAGCGCAGGTTTATATTCATTTTTACCAACTCACTTAATACCACAAACCAAACATTAACAGGAAAAAGTATTCAGAAAATACGTGTTATCGCGCTTTCCTGGACTAATAATTGAAACTACAGACTACATTGTTATGTAATAACGTTCTAAAATTGAAAAAAATACATTCTTCTAATTTGGTTCAATGATTACTTGACAGTTAAGCTAGCTGAATTAAAACTGTATATTGTCACACTTTTCTGATAGTATTTATCATCAGCAGTGGAAAATTTATAATTGGCATGATTTATTGTTTTTATTATTATATATTTGTAAATTGTGGATTTGCTGTTAATTTTCCCAAAAATAAATAAAATAAGACATAAAAAAATATTTGATAATTCATAAAGCTGGCAAGTTTCCGATCTAATGAGAAATTCCTTGGGAGTACTGCAAGGGTTTGTTCTAATACCAGTTCTATTTATAAAGCACATGGGGATATGATAAAAGAAAATAAATTCTAAATTTATACTATTTGCGTTGATATTCATATCAGTAGAATTGTGATTTCAATAATAAACAGAAATAAAGAAAAATAAACTATTAATAACAGAAATTGATTTTTTTTTAATCAGAAAATTGGAAAAAATATAATAACAATGATACAAGAAGTATTGGGGTAATAGTGGACTCCAAACCAACTTTTTCCCTAAACACAAACCCAATTGCGATGAATAAGAAACTATGTACACAATATCCAGCCAAAATGTTACCGTGCAATAAATTAATTACTGTAGTAGAATTTTATCCCTAGCCAACCATGGACATATGAAATACCGGACAATATTACAAAATAGAGCAATGAGAACTCTGTCGAAGTAAAATAAATGTAAAAGTAAAAGAAATGTTGAAAGAATTAAATAATGTCCTGTCACTCAAACAAAAATGACAATATGTTTAGCCTACAAAATAATCAACGCTAATCACAAGATGATTTGTTTAAAAAAAAACACTGTTGTCTCGGATTATCTCTTTAGTGTTCAAGTAGAAAGTTATGTAGATAGGTACTAATATCGATCATTTCGCAGCAATGAATTATTTAGTGTTGCTTGTAGTTCAATCGTTCAGTACTTTGACCCTTCCCACACCGCTACCTGTTTATACTAACACAAACGGAAAATTATCGATCTTTTCGTAAACACATCGCGTGAATTATTTACGACCAAAAAGAGTTTCGGTTATTTTGCTTGTGGCCTGGCCACACTGGACACCGGCCAATCGACATTACTTAGGATTCCAAACAATACATTGAAAACATTTAATTAATACTTCATAATCTATTTATGTAAAGCAGTTACTGAACGACTTCGCCAGAGTAACAACACCCTTTTTCCTTATTGAGTGCCAGATACTTTCAGTATCGCCTTGGTGAAAGATCATCATTCTGAATCGATACGTTGATTAGAATGGCTTTAGCCGTGTTTGGTGACCAGATCCGAATAGTCAGGTACTTCCCCACCTTCCTCTCCCCCACCTACCTTCAGCGTCACAACATACCCTATGGTAATTGGGTATCCCATATTATCACTGGCTCCAGACGGTTGGGAGCAGCTGGGACTCTTGTGCGGTACTCACATAAAAGTATTTAAAAAATATGTTTTTTTTACAATTAAAAATTTCCTAATTTATTTGTTCATTAGATTCTGCATAGCTCGTGATAGATATAATATTACGAGCTCAAAATACTTTCGTTAGCCTAGAAAATCTAGACATAAAAGTTTTAACGATATCAGCAAAAAAATGTGTATGTATATTGTATATATTATATATTATTTATATATTTAAACTGATTTTTTTTTAATAAAAACATTTGTAACTTTTTGCCACTTATTTATTAAGTTTTTAAAATTTACTTTCGGGTTGGCTTATTACCCTCTTAAAAACAGAATAGTAAACAGTACCGTCAGCAATAAAACAAATTTCAAGTCATAAAAAAACAATATTAGAAAGCAATGGGACTCACTCCTGACATCGGTGCTATATATACCATAGATTTAGTTTTAATTGTGCCAGTCTGACGATGCCCGTGATAGGGTAAAATCGGTCCGGTCGAAAATAAATAATTGGAAAAAGTTACAATAGTTTTTTAATCAAAAAAATCATTTTAACATGGAATTCCACCACGAATTGATAGTTTCAAAATTAGAAATAACTTTATATATTTATTTAATTCATAAAAAAAACACAAATGTAATATACATACTATTTCAGGGTAGTGATGACATTTGTGTAAAATATTTAAAATTTATATTTTTTTACTCAATATGTATACGAGTATGTTATAATAATTTATGACATTTTTTTCAATAAAAAAATAGTAAACGAGTATGTATAAGAAAAGATACAAAAACAGCATAAGTATAATATATTTATAGTTGTACATAACTTGCCTCACCAGGGGAACCTGTATTGAGGCAGAATTTTTAGCAAATTATTTCGCACAAATTTTCTATAGTTTACTTTAAAATATAGCATATAAGTTCCTATATGGTATAACAACTAGTGGTGGGCGAAGCGGCTCGGTTTAGTGAGCCGGATCACTAAATCAGCTCTTTGTAGTGTACCGGTTCGGTGATCCGGCTCGATTGAACGACGGTTCACGTCCCCCCGCACCGTGCCCTCACCCTCGCTCCCTTGGCCCTCCTAAATACGTCCTTAAGACGCTCTTACACGATACTTTTTTCGTCCAGTTTTCACGTGGATTGTCTTTACAGAGAGGTGATTTAGTGATCCGGCTCACTAAACCGAGCCGCTTCGCCCACCACTAATAACAATATATTACTTTAATTTGCTAACATTGCTTGCATACATATAATACAACACAGCAAGCTTTTACAGAATACTACGGTAATAGGTGGCTTTGGTTTGGGTGAGAGCACCAGTAAAGGCTCTATCATTAGAACATATCCAAATTTGAACCTTTTTTAACGCTTTCCATGTTTGGGTGTGTTTAATATTTTCTGGTACCGTATTGTACATTTTTGTGGCAAAAAATCCAAAATTACGTTTACCAAGATGAAAAAGTCTTTGTTCGAATTATGCGTAAATTTTGTTTTCGTGTTTTTTTAACCCCTTGTGTTTGTTTTTAAAAAAGATAAATGAGGATAGTTTTTACATAAATCTGTATGAAGTTGAATATTTGAAAATGGTCGTTGTATGCTGAATGTTGAGGCCAATTGATTTATTAAGCATTTAAGTTCATGTCCATTTGTATATTAAATTATATATACATATATATATATATCTACTTTTTTTTATGTGATCACAGTTAACAGAATACCGCACATGACTCCCAACTGCTCTTAACCATCGGGAGCCAGTGAAACTGTGGCATCCCCGAGTATGTTGTGAGTTTGAGGATAGTAAGGAGACGACGGAGATGGGTAAGAGGAAGATGGGGAAGAATCTGGCTATTCATATCCGGTCACCAAACACGGAAAAAGCCATTTTAAGCAACGTTTCAATTCTGAAATAATAATGGTAATCTTTCACCAGGGCGATACTGAGTATCTTCCACTCTGATTATTAACAGTCTTAAGGGGGAAGACTCAAATAAGGCGCTAAACGTCACTTCGCAGTATGCTAACGTAAGCAATACAACACATAATTTATCTGCAAATTCTTAACAGAAAGTTACGAAAGAGTCTAAGGTTTTCAGTGACGTAAATTCTTAAACTGTAACCTTTTATATTATATATGAAATACCTACAGTAATTTTAAGTAAAACGCTCGACAGTGCCTTCGCCGTTATGTTAACTGCACCCATCACAAACATATTTAATCAAAATCCTTCCACAATCTCAGAGTAAATAAGATTTATTAAAAATAATTCAGTAAATCTAGATTTTCACTGTAATTCCCTCAAAGTTCAGGAATTTTTAAATTCAGTTCCGTCATACAAAAAACGTATGACAATTTCTGGCCCGCGCGATTGTTGATAAAACGTTTTATTTCGCCGGAGTAAATCAGTTGTGAGAAGTCCTTCAGAGCGAGCGGACGTCGATTTGAAATTCGATATTTCTGTCTGTTTTATGACGAATAGCTGGGAAGAGAGGTGTTAAACTGCCACCGGAATGTAGGAATTACGTATTTTCGATTTTTTTTTGTGTTAATCACATTTCTTTGCAACGTTCTTTAAGATGGTCCAAAAAGTGATTAATTTATTATACGGCACAATATAAAAGACCTGCGCACTGGAAAAAAACTGACAGACGTGGTACAGATCTACAAGATTAGATCTTTGCAGGCGGTCAACAGCAAAACTAATGAATGAACGAATTATTTTTAAAATCTTAACATTTTTTGTGCCCATATAATTTACAATCTTGACGCCCCTGACTGCATGTATAAGTATGCCGATCTGTGCCTATCAAAATCCATAGTTTTAGCGGCTATTTTGAATTTCTAGATATTCACACCGATTTGGTTAGAAAGCGGCGTAAGTCATGTTAGGGGGGTGCTGAAGTCAAATTTAATGTCAACCTGAGTAATTTTGATGGTCATTTTTAATTTTGAGTTCTCTACTGATTTGGTTCAAAATCGGAATTAAAGTGTTTGGAAGTGAACTGAAATCAACTGCGAAGAATGATAACAAAGAATGTTTTTCTTCATTTCAAATTGTAGAATCTTTATCCTACTTTAAAAATATTAATTAACCTTCACCGAAAAATTACCCCTTAATTAATAATTTTTTTAAAAATAGCGAAGTTTGTTTTTTTTTATTTCTCGCTATTTTTTTTTAGTGTTTAACCAATTTTGACAGTGAAGGGGTAATTTTTCGGTGAAGGTTAATTAATATTTTTTAAAGCAGGCTAAAGATTCTACAATTTGAAATGAAGAAAAATATTCTATGTTATCATAATAACATACAATGTTTTTCTTTATTTAGAACACCTGTATTTCGGACGATATTAGGTCCTTGGAGACCAATTTGTTTTCAAATTGTACCATCTTTAGTCTACTTTAAAAACAATAGATTAACCTTTACCGAAAAATTACTCCTTCACTGTCAAAATTGACCAAAACACTAAAAAATAGCGAAAAATAACAACTTACAAAAAATTTGAATAATTTAGAACCGCTGTATCTCGGACATTATTAAGTCGTTAGAAACGTATTTGATTTCAAATTATAGCATATTTGGTCTACTTTACTTGGGGGAGGGGCAAGGGGAAGATAGGAGACTTTTGTGAAAATACTCCCTGTTATAGGTATTATTCACCGGCAAAATATCAGTTTTTCTTATTGCCTTCATTGACTTGGTGAATTGTATTCAAGCTTATTGTGTGCGTCTTGAGTGGGTTGTAAATCATCGTTATCTACCTTTGTTATATTTTTACTGCTGTTTAGTATACAATATTGAAGGGCGTTTCTAAATCCCAAAAATTATCAAAAGACAAATAATTCTTATTCCCTATTAATAAACGGGATCTAATTCACATCCTCCATCTTGGTTCCCAATTCAAATGTAATAGTAGAATTACTTAACCATTAATAAAAACCAAAGCCACTAATAGAATAGCCATATAAAAAAGCATCCAATTCATTTCAACCACCTTGAATCCCCTAGTGGACAATCGAAAAACGGATTCCTTGATTCAAAATCCATGAAAATAATTCCCTGTGTCAAAAAGCTGTGCTTATAAGTATTTCTGAGCAGTTGGTCCACGTTACCCATTTCTATAATATTTCCGAAGCTAAAAAAAAAGATTATGCTGTGAAGAAGCAAATATGTAAATAGTAACAAAACAAATCTTTTGTAAAAGGGAGGCACTTTGTATGGCTACTGACAATAATTAATATATTATATATAAATTGAAAAAAACATATTCTCATCAGTTACCCTATCCTATTACCAACAGATGCTAAGTTAAGTCTGTCAAGCTTCTATTTATTTATTTTTATACAGCGAATAAACGAAAAAATATAGAGCAAATGTTTTTTGTTTCGTATTGCATCAATACGCTGAACATTTTTTTAATCCGCCGTGGTCTACATTATCCACATTTCCCCAATCCTGCTGCCGGATCGCGGTGGTCCGTGGTTTTAAGTTTGAGGCCTAAAATTCCTAACGGCGGTGAATACGCGGTCTTATACTGGACCCTTAAGGCTGATCTCCTGCGAATGTTTTCTTTAAAGATTACACAAAAATGTTTTCCATCGGCCACGGAAAGCAAAAACATTGTATTTGCTTAGACCAATGTATGGCCACGTCCTAATGATTATTTTTTTTTTTTATGTAAGGTTTTGAAAAATAAGCGAAGAAAACTCGGCTTTACAGGTCAATCATCAACGTTTTAATTCATACAGCCATAGACTGTGACTTATATTAGGTACCTATTTATCAAAGCTGTAAAAAAATATGTAAGTACAAGGATTGAAAAAGAAAATTATGTACAAGCCTTGTAAAATAAACCATTGATACAAACTTGAAAATTAACACTTTATCATTCAAAATAATAATTTCGTCGTAAAAACTTAAAATATAACCTGAACACGAACTGAAAATCGTTGTTTGCACATCTGTCCAAAGAAAAGCAGCAAATAAAACGTTTTTAAAAGAGTTAAAAAGATACTTTTTTCCGACCGTGACAGGACTCGAACCTGCAATCTTCGGATTCGAAGTCCGACGCCTTATCCATTAGGCCACACGGTCCCGTGGGCGAGGTTACCAAAAGGACGATCTAATAGGATATATCTTACCCTTAAAATTTAAACAACCTTCTATCCAATTCCACCTGTTCAAATATTTGAAAATATGCTATCAACTAAAGCGAGTTTTCCCAACATTTTAGTTCAATGTTCTCTCAAAATTCCTTTTCACGAGGAATGAAAAAAACATTAATTTATATGGAAAATAAATATTGTGATTAAAAATATACATTTATACGGATAGCTATTTTATGATGTTAGTATTATTTAAATAACCATCACCGGTTGGTTTATTTTGTACAAAAAATTATAGATTTTTTTGTTGGACGTTCACAATAGAATGCAAAAATAAAGGGGAAAATAACTTAGAGCGTGCCAGACACCTTCACAACATAAGTCCATCGGTTCATTCTTTTAGTGTCATAAGACGTTACGACTTAACAAATTCATCACAAATAAGGAAAACTTGAGCATCCTTCGGGCACACAGACATTCCCATAACACTTCAATCGGTTTCATCTGTTCACTGGAAGTCACGATCGACCCAACGTATGTTTTTCTTATCCACGTAATTTTTCAAAAACCGAATATACTCGTATATCCGACTGTGATTTCTTATTCACGTATTTTTGGAAAATCGAATGTATTTTCCCGCTGTGTGTGACCTTTATATAACAGGTGGGCCGCCGCCCTCCAATTTCCCGTCCCCAGGCGATTGTTTAGCCCCGGCGAAGGGGCAGTGAAATGTAATTTACGGGGTTATTAACAACCGAGATTCGCGGCGCACGGCACATAGCACGCGCCCGACATGGCATTTGTTTTTACCAGGACGTCCCAACGAACTATTCGTCCCCATTGATGGGAAAGTCCAGATGACAAATAAATTTGTAACCGAGTACTTAGTTGAAATGAATTGCCATTGAAGGAGTGTAACGTAGGCGTATGCCGAATAAGGCGCAATTTTGATTCTGGTGAAAATTATAAAACATTTTCACATACCGAATGTTCATTATGTGAAAGCGTACAAGTGTTCTAACTATCCCTAATTGTCCAGAGCCAGTGGGACTGTGGCATCCCAAATAGGGAATTTAAGATTATTTTTGTTATTATTATTATTATTATTTTGCTATATTCACTTTCAAACTTAAATACACGTATTTTTTTTTATTCGTTTTCATAGTTAATTAATTCTCAAAGATTTAATTTTTAAACGCCTCCAGAACGGGCAGAATCGCGTGACGTCATCCGTACTGAACGATACCCGTCAGACGGACAATTTGCATGAAGATTATTTTTTTCTCCAAAAAGGAAATCCAGTATTTTTTTATTAACTTAATAAACGATTTATTTTTTGATAACATCAAAATTTCATACGTAAATTGATTTTTGACGTTTGAATTTTTGTACCCGTAATTTTTCTACAGCAAAAAACCGAGGTTTTTCATTAAATTTTACCGCTTTTATTTTAACAAAACCTTATCAAATATCAGAAAATGAGCAATTTTGCATCGTACCGATGTGTAAAAATATAGGTAAGAATCTGTTAAACATTTGCTGAAATGATTACATATAATATCATATAATACTAGTCTACTTCTGTCAAATATAAAGTTAGACTGAACTAGCTAACCATCATGCCGTTTCTCCGCAGGGGTAGGCAGAGAGGATAGACGGCCAAACAACTCGATCTTTGCATACACTTCTTGCTTAATTCACATTCGTACAACGTCTCATACATTCTCTTTTGTCATTCAGGCTTCTGACATGGCCCGACTCAAGTATTTTTAAGTTGATCGTACCATGTCTTCTTCGGGGGTCTCCGGCTTCTTCTTCCATTCATATTTTTTTTTTAGTTAATAAAATTTTACATTCGCGCCATATATTCTCCTTACACTCCTTTCTTCGTTCGTTCGCTCTACATGCCCGAACCATCTAACCGTCCACTTCTTATGATAATGATTTAAACGTAATTAATAAGATTGCGTTGACAGCTGGCAGCTATACCGTATAGCTCCTCGGTTTTTGGCGGTAGGTATAAAAATGCAAACGTTTAAAATCAACTTTCGTATGAAGTTTTGATTTTATCAAAAAAATACCGTTTAAGTTAGAAAAAAAAATACTCGAAATCCGTATTAAAGAAAAAAAAATCTCCATACAAATTGCCCTTCTGACGGGTACGTTCAGTACGGATGACGTCACGCGCACCTCCGCCTGCTACCTCTCGGATTCTGCCCGTTTTGGGGGCCTTTAAAAAATCTGAAAATTAAGGTTACTATGAAAACGAACTTTAAAACAAATTTAAAAAATACGTGTATTTAAGTTTGTAGGTGAATATTGATAAAAAATGGATTCATCTTCCCTATGGGGTAAGTTTTGAGGCTGATTGAAACGTTTTTTTTGTATAAAGATTTTCAGGAATTTGTCAATTTGGCGGTTTGCTGAAAACTATTCATACAAAATTCAATTTTGTGAAAAAAAACCGTTTTCGGCTACAACAACACCAATAATGTAGAATTTTTCAATCTTGGCACTCTAGCGCACTCAAATGTCACCCACCACCACTGGCTGAATGAAGTGAGGAGGGAACAAAATGTGGAAGAGGGTTGAGAAGTATCTGGCTATTCAGATCTGGTCACCAACCACGGCTAAAGTCTTTCGCCAAGACGATACTGAGCATATCTACCACTTTGGTACGTACCACAAATATACCTACATTATACTATTCCTTTGGTTCCTTAGAACAGGCAATCTGTCTAGTTGGGAACTAATATCGATTTGACGAGACATAATTGAACACATTTGAATTATTTTCACTTTTTATTATTATTTAACAATATAATGTAATTTCCTATGAAATTTAAATACGTAATGTAATCAATAAATAAAAAAAAAATTATAAAATTATTTCACAACAATTAAATACGAAATAACACATATTAACAAAATAAAAATTAAACTTTTTTTATATAACTTATTGAAGTTTGTAAGCCTCATTATAATATTTAATCATTGAAGAAGATAAAATTAACACATCCCAAATGAAACACGAATCTATTATCTTCTTCAATGATTAAAAATTTAATTTTGAAAAAAAAATCGTTCGAACCTCAATTTTAATAAATAATAATCAAAATGTTTCGAAACCAATTTAAGAAGTGGAATTAAAAATAATTTTGCCCACACCAATTTTCTTTCACAATTAAACTATGATTAACGGCCTACATGGTCGAGGGGTAAGACTACGAATCCGAAGGTCGCGGGTTCAAATCCCGGCGTGCGCAAGTAAATTTTATTTAATTAATTTGTGCTATTTCACCATTAATTAATTTAAAAATAATATATATTATATTTGCGCACGTTCCAGATTGGAAGATACTCTCAGAATCACCCTGGTGAAAGACCACCATTCAGAATTTAAACGTTGCTTGAAATACTTTTAGTCGTGTTTGGTGACCAGATCTGAATAACCAGGTATTTCCCCACCTTCCTCCTCTCCTTCTCCTTCTCCTCCCCAATACCTTCAGCCTCACAACATTCCCCAATTGGGGATGCCATAGTCTCACGGACTCCAGACTGTTGGGAGCAGTTGGGACTCTTGTGCGGTATTCATATAAAAAATAAAAATAATAAATCGTTTGCCTGTTTGGGGCCTAGGAGTTTAAACGTCTTATATAAATATTTGACGAAAACAGATTTCTTTCAAATCCTTATAGAGCGCACTTATAACAATATTCCTTTTTTTAAAGCTGGATAAAACGTAATACGGGCTCATAGATGGCTCTAATTTAAATATTAAAAAAACTTTTAGCACTTAATATGCTACAATTTTTATTACTATCATTTGTATTCTTTCAAGTGCTGATGATAAAGATTTATAACTCCCCAGCCAACGATCCCGTATTCTAACACTGAATGGGCTGTGCAAAGTAAATATCTTTTAATGATGTCTTTCTGTAATACAGTATTTCTGAGTGTAAAAAATTCCAAAAATTTATTTTCTCATTCTGTCTATAGTTTAATTTATTTGAGCTTTCCATTTAATATTACAGTCTATTAATTCCGAGATACTTTATGTGAGATTTACTTCACAGATCAATACGATTTGAATCGCAACTTGTACGTCCCAGTGGGCAATTTCCGTTATGAACTTTAATAGCATGTTGATGTTGATGTTATTTTCCATAAAGCTGTAAGGTAAGTTATATCGTGGAATATGAACTGGAATTAATTGTTATTGTAGATTTAAAACTCAAGTCCTTCACGAAACTTATAATAACACTGTATATGTTAGTTTTACAATAATTTAATGTATTTTGTAAAGTTTCTTTAAGGCCTTGAGCTTTCAACTGTTAATAACAATTACGTATAATAAATTTACGTAAAAATACTTATAAAAAAATCATAATATCATACGCAAAAAAATGGCGTAGGCAAAATGAAAATCCACGGATTGCGTAATAAATCATGCCTTTGGTTTAACCAAACTTCAAGTAGATTCTGGAAAAAAAACGGATTTAGTGGTTACCACACTTTTATTTTAGCAATAAATAAGAAACCCTGTCAAAATAGACACTGGTATTAAAACAACTTCAGGGAAAATATCTATCACATGCCACAAAACGACGTAGACGGTCTCCATGTGATTATTTTATACGAATTGGCCTTTGATTAGGGGGGTTACAGGTTTGATTCTAATGGCTTCAATTCGGTTAACCGCGGAAAATTCACCGTGGGGAAAGTTCACCGCCCACAATTCATCCTGAAACGTTCACAACGGAACATTTACCGCAGTGGAAACTGTTTGCCATTATTGGTAAGTGTTTTTTTTTTTTATGAAAATAATTTAGTACAGTATAGAGTACTAAAAAAAATAATGACAATAACAGTTCTTTAGTACGAAAAAATTATTCATTGTAAGCAAATAATATTCTCATATATATTTCAGCGCACACAAACAAACATTAAATAAACCCTTCCAAATAACGTAACGATTTACATTATTTTTTAAGATGCGCTCATAACCTCTTCTAGGTAATTTGTTCTACACACTAAATGCATATGACTGACAGCTGAGCCAACTGGACAAAGAAATCCGATTGCCACCAAAAGATTGTAATATTTCAAAATAAAGCCATCCGGTTATCCCTGGGATTCACAAAATGAATAAGGATTCCTCAATTACGTCAAGCTTTTCAAGTTCCTCTAAATAAATATATCATATCTTCAATATCAATTTTTTTTAAATACGTATTGAATAACAAGGATAAGGATGATATTTTGAACAAAGTGGGGGTCTGCAAATCAATTTGTGATGATTGCAACTATTTTTATATGGGAAAACTTCTAGAAATTCGAATACACCTGAGGTGTTTAAATAATAAAGATCATTCTGAATTCGCCAACCACCGTTTGGAAACAAATCATTCTTTCGATATAAATAAAGGTTTATTCATTTTACATAGAAATACCAGGGGTTTATGATTATATAAATTAGAATTTTGGAAATAAGAAAAAGCATCCACAGTGAATAAATCCTTTTTACGAGTAGCCAACTTATAAATTTGTTTTTACATTAATACTATAGTTTATACTTGTATGTTATTTTAATTTTTGGATAATTTCAATCATGATGAAGGAACCATTGGTTCTGAAAAATCTTGATAATTATTGAAAACAAAGGTTTTTTTATGTGAATACCGTCAACCGTCTGGGGCCAGTGAGACTATGGCATCCCCAATTGGAGAATGTTGTGAGGCTGAAGGCATTGGGGAGGGGAAAGAGAAGGGTAAGAGGAAGGTGGGGAAATACCTGGCTATTCAGATCTTGTCACTAAACACGGCTAAAAGCCGTTTCAAGCAACGTTTCAATTCTGAATGATGGTCTTTCGCCAGGGCGATACTGAGAGTATCTTCCACTCTGGAACGTGCGCAAATATGCTATACATTATTTTTAAATTAATTAATTGTGGAACAGCACAAATTAATTGAATAAAATTTACTTGCGCACGCCGCTATTTGAACCCGCTACCTTCGGATTCGTAGTCGAGAGCCTTACCCCTCGACATCATGTTAAATCAAAGCGTTTATTATTATTTAGTAAATATAAGATACGCATTAAATATCTCGGCATCTTCACCGTAACTACGTATTCGTAGATAAAAGCGTCGTCCGGAATGAGGAATGGGTTAACAACAAAATATAAAAATAAAGATAACAAAAAATCCTTCAGAAGGATCAGCCCCCTGTAGCCAATCCTGCATTTTTGTACGTAATATTTTAATTTTCAAGAACCCGTAGAAAAACCTGTTTGAATGAGCAGGGGACCGGAATTCTATATGCCAATTCATCAAAAATATAAATCAGTGCCGCTAATCGCTCTGTTTTAAACTGATACACGACCATATACTATACAAGTACCTTACTCACAATCCTACGGTGCCCAGGCAACCCCTTCACGCGTAGCCTTGGCCGTCACATTAGAGGCTCCACTGCAAGGTTTTTTGAACCCGAATTCCGAGTATACGGAGAATTGCGTATTTCGTATTATACTCACCGTACTATGTGTACGTATTCACAACAACATGATAAATAACGTCATAAATCTTAACACGTAACTGTTGTTGGGGAAAATTCATCACCATTGAGACATTTCCCCCCACTACCTGCGAGCACACTACCTAGGTGGATTTTTAATTAAAATTGAATGTGGAAATTGGTACTATATCCATTCACGCAAGGCAGTTTATATCAAACGTAATTTATTTATTTAGTGGAGAATGCTGATTCCAACCCTGATGCATGGCAGAGAGTCGTGGGACTGGCAGAGGAAGAATGAAAGTAGATATAATTCTGTAGAATTCCCTGAAGCATGTGTGTATAACCATATATAAAATAATATAACCTACATATACAATAAATCACGAATAAAGCTGCTAAAATGTTAGGTTTTATCCTTAGAAACAGTAAACTTTGTAATAACTTCTCTATGAGTGATCTGGAGTTTGCATCAATTATTTGGTCTCCATTTAATGAATTTCACTTTAACAAAAGCGAAACAATTCAATACAAATTCTTAAAAAATCTTTGTTACAGGTCATTTGAACTATTTAATAACTGTGCAGAGGCAGCTTCGTCTTTTAAAATTGATTAATTCGGTGTATGAAGACATCACATTGAAGCATTATTCTTCTATAAAATAGTTAACAATAATATCCGATGCCTGGAGTTGCTAAATAAGATTCAGTTTAATGTACCTGCCCGTTCCACACGCTCTTGTGTTCTATTCAAAGCGGTTCAATACAAAACAAATAGTAAACAATATTCTTGCTTGAATAGACTACGAATAATTAAAATAAATTTTTAATTATTATTATTTTAAGGACAGAAACTAAAAATATTTCTTAGTTTCTGTCTTTTTATCCGGTTTCATCTTTCATTTAGGTTATGTTAATATTATCTTCTTCAATGATTAAATATTACGATGAGGTTCTTAAATCTCAATAAAAAAAATAAAAAAAATAATTAAAAATTGAATTATTTAGGCTTTTACAAAAAGTCAATAGATGTCTCATATAAATAAAAAGTCGGATGTAAATCAGAGACACTGTTTAAGTTTGCAATTGAGTTCGGGTAGAACTTTGGAAACATCATAAAAATAGCTGCCAATAATATGAGATTAAAACAATGGAAGATAATATTCACAAATCTTGAATTTGAGATATGATATCGATGAAGATGACACAAATTGAACTTGTCTCATTAGCTAAATCGGTTGAGCGTTGCCCCGGATAGGCAGAGGACCTGGGTTCGAGTCCCAGATGCGACTGAAATATTTTTAGTTTCTGTCCTTTTATCCGGTTTCATCTTTCATTTAGGTTATGTTAATATTATCTTCTTCAATGACTAAAAATTAAAATTAAATTATATAAAACGTAGACGTCTTCAATTGCGAGCTGAACAAATATAAAATTCCATAAAAAATGTTTCTCTGACTTGTCATGAGTGATTTTTTTTTGTGTTGTAATATATAATTTTCTTATAAATTTAATCTTGTACTTATGTACGAGAATGTACCTATATGACATCATCCTGTGTGGACATATTAAATTACCACCTGAATAAGAACTCCGTAAAACAAATGATTTCTTATAATTACCAAGAACGATTTTTGTTTTATTTGTTATAAATTTATTAATTTGGTTATAAATTATAATTTTTTTTTATATCTTGTTTTATTATGTAAGCGTAATGGATAAAATTAAGAAAGGGATGCTTAAAACGTGGAAGTGAATTGTAAAAGAAATCGGAGACGCCCGAGGAACGCAATGCACGATCAAGTGAATCAAATTAGACTCGGGCATTTTCAAGAGTTAGAACAACAGAACTGAACTGAGGCAGAGTTATTTGGCTGTCCATCCTATCTACCTACCCATGCGGTGAAACCGCGTGATGGTTAGTTAGTTTGTGAATTGTATATAATCCAAAAACATGCGAGTTAATTAAGACACAATATTAAAAAAACATTATTAATAATTATGAAAAAATTAACGAATCTCTTTTACTTTCTGAAAAAAAAATCACTTGCACCCATCGTATCACTTTCCTAGAATTCATATGTTCAAGTGGCGAATGAATCATTTACGTCGGTTCGTCTCGCTACTTGAATTTTTCAGGAGCTTCGAATGAGACGTTCTGAGAATATTCTCAGAACTAACTCGTATCATATCTTCCCATAAGTACACTTACTGAGAATTAACTTCGCAATTCTCTTATGCAAGATCACATAAAGAGGTTGTCTTCTACAACGAAATTTCATATTATTTACAAATGAAGACATGTTAGTTAGAGCATGTCGAGGACAAAACTTTTGAATTTTTGGAAAATCAAGAATAGTACCGAAGATACGAGTATAAGGATACAAAATGTTGATTCTTTATGAGAATCCCGTCAGCCGGCCGATAACCGTGTGACGTCACTTTACGTGTAATGACTAGCGCGGCAGTATGCGGATATATCGAATGGCAGTAATTCTAATAGTAAATTGTACTGAATTGTGTCGTGACGTCACAGTCAAGTATACGTTTTGCCCAAGTTCACAACTTAGTCATCTTTGGAGACGTAGAAAAAATAATCCTTTTGTCATTATAAGTCTTATATAATATATTAAATTAAATGTTTGTCTGTGTGTCCTCGATTTTATAATAGCACAGGTTGTTCTGATTAGTGCTGGGAAGGTTTAGAGAGTAGTTTGAATGAAATCCTATAAGTAAAACTTATGCTATAACGTTTTAAAATTTGTATGAAAAACATTGAACCCGCCATATTGAGGTTAGCCCATAGATATATCAATCTGGCTAGCCACAGATTACATATTCAAAAGAAGAAGGTTTGTTTGGGTAGAATATTTTCAAAGTTGAAAACATAAGTAGGTACCTTCTTAAGGACTTTATTATTTAGAAAAAAATAAATGTATGAAATGATTTTTTTTTTAAATCAAAGTTTTTTTGTTTCTTTGTTTAGAAATAGTAATAGTCGTCACAAGGCACTACTTGCGATGTAAAATCAGTTATGGCGCCCAAACGACATGCAAGAATTCACAACTTCATAACTTTACTCCAAAAAGAATTAATACGAGCAAGGCCTGGTACGCATCATCTAGTAAATATATTTTAATCATTGAAAAAGATAATATTAACACATCCCAAATGAACCACGAAACCGAAAAAACAATAGGCTTAACAAACGTCACCTAAATGTCAAATGTCTTTATTAGTGTACGATCTTTTTTTACGCGATTCAATTATTGAATGACAAATATGTATTTCCGTTTTCAAATGTCAAAACATGTTAATTGTATGTTTTAAACAGAGCTGAGGAGAACCCAACTTATTTTAGTAATTGGAAGCTAAATTTTGTCTTGTTTTTATACTCGTCGAGAAACGTCAAATGTCAAATCTACGACACGAACATTGTGCTTCGCGGCATTATTAAAACCCAAGTTAATACTTTATTTTCATCATATTTTTGACATACGCATTTTTGAAGTATAAAATGTTCATTTATGGGTTAGTGTTTAAAATAAATGATACGTATTCATACAGAATACAATATTAACTGATCTATTTTAATTTTACATTGAAAGTTTTTACTTTGATGTCACTATATTGTCTTAAAAGTGGACGGCTACTATTTAATCGTGTATAAAAGTGGGCGGACACTATTTTATAGTGGGCAGGCACCTCCATAGACTATTTAGAATGAAAAGTGCTTGGAAACGGGCAAACAGAGCTAAAACTTAACAAAACCCTTAGCTGATTGGTGACTGAAATTCGTCGTTCGAAAAGTTGGGAAGAACGGCCGTGAAAATATCTACCATTATGGAACGTGTCGCAAATATATATGTTATTAATAATATGTTATTTATATCTATGAGATATAAAATTAATCAAATTTATTTGTGCTCGCCGAGATTTGAACAAACGCTCATTGAATCCGAAGCCGGGATCGTAACCATTCAGCCACGTAGGTCGTCAAGAAAATTATTCAGAACCATCGGAACCCTTCGGAACGCCGAGCTCCCGCGGCCTATTAATTCCGTAGTGCGCCAGAGGTAAAATTTTGTGCGCGGCCCGCCGTGCATCAGCTGAGTCTATTTTCGTAGTACGTTTTTTTTTCAAATTGTATCGTCTTACAGATAAAAAAATGTGTATATCTATAATAAGTTGTTTTCCCTGCTACTTATATTCTACATATGGCAATGCACTTCCTGAAGTTTGAACGAAATCGCGCACTCGGGTGGTGAATAAGTTGAAATTCCCGCTTAACACCGGCTCCATATATCGACATCACCAAAATGCATGTTTTATTTCATTTTGTTAATTCTTCCATAATTATTTTTAAAAAATTACGGTTATATTCTAAAAACCTTAATTTGCCACAATGGACAATACGACAATACCGGAAAAAGGCTTCGTAAGTAGGATATTTTGTACTTTAAACATTTTTTTAGGTCTGATCCTTTTTTTTCTAAGCTTATAAAAGGACTCATCAAAAAATGACCGGTTAAACAAAAGGCCAAGGTATGATCTACTTGCAGTATTTAATTAAATCATCTATGATATTTCTAAGCCCTCCAATTTTCAAACTAAAAACATACGATTTTGTATTATTTCCATTGCTTCGGCGTACATACGAAAGGAAAGCGGCGTTCAACGGATACAAAATGTGCGTATCCGATGGGCAATCTAGGCGCACTAGAAGTTAATCCATCCAAAGATTACATTCATTCTTCAACTTATTTACAAAACGATTTAAACGTTTTTTTTTCTTCTTAGAGACATAAGTTTTCTTCTTGAGTTATTGGATTAAGTTAGTTCACGTTCCTAGAAAACGGAAAACTCACCGGTGCACACTAAGAGGATTCAAGGAATAAAGGTGTGACGTACAATATATGTACGATTCCATAGAACGAATGTTCCACTGAGTTCTCGCCTCGCCCTCCCAGAACGTGACATTCAATTTGTAGTTACCTCCACACATTGGGTCAAAGTGCATTACGTGTGTTACGGTGTAACCCCTGCACTCATTCTGTACTCCGGAGATGTGACGAGAGGGAGTAATTGACGTGAAGATGGTTGGGAAATTCAAACATGCAATTTAAGAAGACTGTCAACGAAACATGGCAGGAAAATTAATGAAATATCTACGTATTTTGATATGAAGGATTTTGTTTCGCAAAAATGGATAAAAATTAGAAAACATTATTTTAATATGATAAGTCTCCCAATTTTTAGACATTTCCCATAAACTTGGGATTAAGCATATTTATTTATTATACGCCCATCTGGGCTTTTACATGAATTTTAGAACATAATATAAAGAGCTATTAAAAATATACGTATATAGAGATTTTAAACCATAAAGTAATGAACAATTTTTTTTAATGTTTAACAGTGACATAAAATGGAAAACTAAAATAATATTATAATATATAATTATATATAATGAATAATCAATTAGAGAAAAGGGCTGACTCTCCTCTAATATGTACATTATAGCGTAACCTTGCTTGTATGCATTAATAGTATCTAACATATGAATGTAAATAGGAAACACATAATAAAATGCCAGGGTAAAACGTAACTGGGAATTTTGTCGCACACATCCAAGGCGAACTCTAAGAAGGATGTGTACCTTGATGTGTACCTATTATAAAATAGTAAAATATTTTAAAGACCCATTAAAATGTACCTGGTTACCAGTATTTCATATAACTACAGAGCAAAAACTGCTACAAAATTCATTTTAGCAAACAAGACGGAAATCACAAGGAAAAAAAACAGAAATAACCATCTGTTCAAATAAAAGCTGGCACGAATGACCATATATATATTTTTAAAACCCATAGATTTAGTAAACAAACAAAATGTAATCCATCTTCTAGAGAATAATGAGAAAAAGTAGATTTTAAAAACATTATAGTAAACGTCAGCAATAAAACAAATTTCAAGTCATAAATAAAAACAATATTAGAAAGCAGGGGGACCCACTCCTGACATCGATGCTATATATACCATAGATTTAGTTTAAATTTCGCCAGTCTGACGATGCCCGTGATAGGGTAAAACCGGTCAAATCGAGAAATAAATAAGCGGAAAAGGTTACAAAGGTTTTTTTAATAAAAAAAACGCTACATTATCCAAGCTACAATACTACATATTGGAGGATTCGTCAAAGTGCTGATATAGAAGAAGCTTGGCGCCCTCGTGGCAGCCGGCTGCGTTGTGTAGTCGCTCCCGATTTACCTTGGAAGGATCGGGAAGTTATTAATTTTCCCGGTGTAAAAATAGCATAAAATAACCGCAATAATTTTTGGGTTACATTTATAAAAAAATACATAATTTTAGTGCTGTCGTTTCGAGCTTAAATCAAGTTTATAATAAAAAGCCAAATATTTTGAGTTGAAATCTGCTTCGTTCTTTCGAATTAACGCATTAGACATCGGTCACATCCTTAGAGTAATAATACATCTGGCGGCGGTCGGTCGAACACGTGCGGAACTAGTGAAGTGCGGTGGTTGTAAAAATATTGTATACAACCGGGAAGTGAACCCCAACAAGAACACCAGCTGGGCGAGAACGAGCCTTTACCTACGTCATTGAGATAGTGGCCAAGTACCTCAACAAGCACGACTTTGACCTGATCTGCCGGGTGCATCAGGTGGTAGAGGACGGGTATGATTTCTTTGCCAAGAAGCAACTGGCACTGCAGAGAATTCGATAATGCAGGAGCAATGATGTCAGTGGACTACACGATGAAGTGCTCCTCCGGATCCTGAAGCTGGCTGACAAGCGCCTGGCGTACGTGCAGACGAACACCAATCCGACCCCTCACGCCACCAGGGGCGTAACCAAGACAAAGAAGATTTTGAGGGCCCTCTGGATAAATCCCACCGGCCACCATCCTCCCCCGCCGCTCCACCCTTTTAAGAGTGTTATTTATCCTAAAAATATGGATAATAATTCTTTGTCTTAGCTTAAATACATTCTTGAATATAATGGAAACAGTCACTCTATCATTTGTATTATCGTCTTGCAATATTAAATACATTCTTGAATATAATGGAAACAATCACTCTATCATTTGTATTAGCGTCTTGCAATATTAAATACATTCTTGAATATAATTTATCTTCATCTCTTTATATGGTCTATAAATAATGTGTAATGATGGCCTGTCCAAAAAAAAAAAAATAATAATAAATTCATAGAATAGACGTAATATAAGAATAGGAAGTAATATTTGTACAGCGCCCCTGAGGTGATTTCTCACAAAAGCGGCGCTATAAAAATTATCCGATTATTATTATTATTATTATTATAGATGACGCTTTACTGTATAAATGAAGTCAGTAAATATATCAACAATACCTCCAATAACTTGTTGCCCAGATCATGCATCCTGTTGGTTAATGAATGAGACTGATAGTTAGTTATGTAAGTGTTGCAGAAAAGTGTTACAGTTTGTCTTGTGTTCCTCGACTGTCCATTTAATTTAATAGTGGCGAGGATGGCAGGGCTGTCAATTAGGTTGTTAATGATTCTATATAATACAATATATATAATATAACATATATAATATATATTGGTGCATATGTCGATATACACTTGTCATATTACAGTGAAATCCTTACCAAACCTCACTGATAAACAGCCTAGCGTAGCTATATATTAGCGAGAAAAGGACAAAAAGTGTGCATGAATTTGAACATTACAGTTTTTCTAAAACATACAATGTGTTCTTTTTATTATATGTTTTAAAAAGTTTTCGCATATTTTTTTCTGAAATAGAATAATAACACGTTGAAAGAATGTTGCATGCAAGCAATACATCTGTGTGGGTACTGTGTTGGCGTCAAATCTGGTTGCTGTCCCCATAAATACAGGAGTCGAAATAACAGTAGGGTATGCATAAGGTATGGTATGAATGAGAATGCACAGTTATGTGGCATCCTCTCTGCCTACCCCTGTGATGATATGGCTGGATGTTGACATCAACTAACTAACTACCGCCCTGCGTGCTTGTTATCCCGATATTCTAACGGTTAGTGCGTCAAAAAACAACTTGAAGTGTCAATTAATCAAAATTTTCTTGGTGAATTTGCCGGCGTAAGCTTCGCCCGACGCGCAACTCGGAGAATTCAAACTTCAAAAATTCAGATAATCGAATTCACCGTGTGATAAAGAATACACACTAGAGAAGTTCCTTCCTTGTGGAATCAAATGAAAGTCAGCGTTCCTTTGACTTACTACCTTTTGGCTCTAGCCCCGAGAGAGCCAATGCTAATACAGAAAATACAGCGCTCTGTCTCTTTTACGCTGCCTGCATTGTATATTGCCATTCTATTTGATCGACTCGATTGCCAGACTTTTGGATCACGGAACACGCCCACATCGCATTTATTGTGTTCTTCTTTATTTTATGGATATCGTAAACTTGTATAAAATTAAGTAATATTTTTCTTAAAATAGAAAAAATGGTAGAACTTCCAGACAAGCTGCCATTTGGCAGTTTTTTACGACAACTTGTTTTTGTTAACACTTTTGTAATATCTGTCTTATAATTTAAAAAAAAAAACAAAAACATACACAAATAATCGCCATTTAAGATTCCATAGTCCACCTGCTCCACTAGCTCTTAAGCCGAATTTACATTACGAAACTATTTGCTCAAAATTTGTTTCATGACATTAGTTTCACGTGTAAACATACAGTTTAATCATGCGTGCATTAGTTTCATGAAACCAAATTAGTTTCATGCCCAACGTGATTTTTGGCAACACCAGTTGTAGCGGACAGCAGAATCTTCTAACCCAAAATATTATAATTGAAGTAATTAAGGTATTTATGTTTTTAGTTCTCACACATTTTTCCATTACTCATTCCATATTCAGCACGGGAAATTCCAGTGAGGATATCGTTATTTTATACTTGTTACAATTTGTTTATTATTTATTTTAGTTCATAAAACAGGCAATATTCCCAAACCTTACATAGATGAATGTTTAAAAAGCAATGATAATTAATGAGTACAAAAAACAACAATTATTATCTTCCAAAATGATACTAAAGCAAATGACAAACAAGTGAAATATCGACAACATATTATAAGTAGGTGTATAAGCTACTCCTTATTGTCACCTGTGCTAATGGTACACTGTTGTGGTACTTAATAAATATTATTATTATTACCATATCCTTTGTTTGTCTTTGTTTAAATGTAATCGTTCTACACGTGTCAATGGCTTTCGAGATTCAATTACTCGCACAAGTAATTAACTTTCCGCCCTATGACGGATTTGAAAATATATCCCTTTGTTCCTTTACTATCCCGTGCATTCCTATAGAGATAATAATAATTGCTAATAAAACATGTAGAAACTGTACAATCCTAGCCCAATAAATATGGAAGCAACTGGCCAAATAAGCCAGGTGTCCGACGACTGTCATGAAATCACTGTTTCACTTGCAAATCCTTATCCAAAATCTCTGAAGAAGAAGCCGGCGGTTCGACTTGAAGTGAAACAACACAAAACTGCGCTATATAAATGCTTTGTTATTATTATTATTATTCGATGTGACTGGCGTGAGTGTCCAGTACATGCAACAAATTTCATCGAGCGGACGCATATTATATTATGCATTGCAAAAAAAGGCGTTGATGCTGATGGTGCCATGGTTGCTGTTATACTGAAGGTTTCACGACACTAAATATTGTGCAATTTCCCAACTGTTTGGCGTCGGAAATTAATTCCAACATGCGTAAAAATAGTATCGTAAATTCGGCTTCAGGTAGTATGCACACGAAATTAGGGTTGACGTACCTAACTATAAAGCTTCTTCCCAGTGAACGTAAACAAAGCTCAAATAGTTTCACCCAACCCTTCATTAAATATTTGTGACAACAGGTCGATACTGAACTCTAGACATCTGGCTGTATTGTACATTATTATCAAATGTATTGGATTGCCCCTTCAGTGTGTTAACCCGCACTCTTATCCTTGAACCACCTAATTCAGAAAGCAGTCACCCCTCCTTAATAATCCGCCGTTATAAAATTCGTAACGTGAGAACGCGGCCTAACAATCATGTCTGGGCCGAAAATATAATATCCAAGTAAACGGGCGGCCTTGCGCTGGCTGCGGTCGTCTGGGTGCTGCGTCCCTCTCACACGGCCGCTTTTCCAGCAATGCTCGTCTCGGCCGACACTAAAACAGGGAAAAGTGTCTCGCAAAATCATCGCTCCGATTAAAAAGGAAGGAATCATTTCGTGCAATAACAAAAAGTTCGTCATAAAATGTTATGTTTTTTTGTGAAGTGCCTAAAATACTGAATCAATTGGTTTAGATTTATTAAATTACGCTCTTACAAAAAATGCTTGGTAAATTGTAGGCACGTAGTAGAAATGTTGTGGAATTAGCATAGATATTTTTTAATGCTTGTTTGGTGGGTTGGATTTTTTTGTGTAATGTGTTCGGGCTGATTGAATTGTTTCAGTCTGTTGGTTCGGGTTTGTTCTATTATTATTAGTTTCGTCCTTCTCGCTCGAATGCAATGTGAATTGAATGTTTCGACCTCAGCGGTGACATTGACCTGTCTGTTGTTATTGGCCGAAAGGAGGGGGGGAAGGGTGTGAGCCTGCGTTGTGTATTGGGGAGGGGGTGGGAAATTTTCCTATATGGGAATGGGAACAACAGAAGCTTTATTTTTTTCTTTTTTTTAATTTTCGAAAATTTACTCGGTTTTTCAGTCGAACGAGACAAAATGAATGATTAAAAAACACTAAATGAACTGACATGTTGAATGTGTAAATGATGAAAACATCAAGTTCACAAAGGGGCGATGTCTTCAAGTATTTCAGTTTTCCAGTATTTTTACTTTCGACGACCTATGTGGTCGAGGGGTAGGGTCCTCGACTATGAATCCAGAGATCGCAGGTTCAAATCCCGACGTGCGCAAACATCTTTTATTTGATTAATTTGCGGTGTTTCACAAGTAATTATTTCAAAATAATATGTAGTGTATTTGGGGTACGTTCCAGAGTCGTAGATACTCTAAGTATCGCCCTGGTGAAAGGCCATCAATTGAAATGGCTTTAGCCGTGTTTGATGAATAGATATGAATACTCAAATACTCCTCGACCATCTTCTTCTCAAACTCCTTCCCCACTTGTTTCCTTTAGCCTAACAACAAACCCCATATGGGGATGCCATAAATCCACAAGCTCCGGGTAGTGGGACTCCTGTACGGAGTTCACATAAATAAAATTAAAAAACAGGAATGGTTCAGGACAAGGCAAATTTTTCAGTTTTTTTTTTAAGTTAGTACCGTACAAGAGTCCCAACTGCTCCCAACCGTCTGGCGCAAGTCAGACTATGGCGTCCTCAATTAGGGTATATTGTGAGACTAAAGATTGTGGAATGGGAAGTAGATGGGGAAAAGGTAAGGTGGGGAAGTACCTGGCTATTCAAATCTGATCACCAAACACGGCTAAAGCCATTTCAAGCAACTGTTCTACTCTGAATGGTGGTCTTTCACCAGGGCGATACTGAAAGTATTTACCACTCTGAAAAGTGCCGCGAATATACTATATATTATTTTTAATTAATAAGTGGTGAAATAACACAAATTAAACAAACAAAAAAATATCATTTGAACTCGCGACCTCTGGATTCGTAGATGAGGATCGTAACCACTCAACCACGGAGGCCGTTACAAATATACCGTTTGTAAAAGTATGATGTGATAAAAGAATGTCTTACCCCAGTGTTTCCCAAAGTGTGCATCTCGGCGCCCTGGGGAGCCGCGGCGTCCTCCCAGATTCGCCATTCGCCGTGAAGTTGGGATTTCAGCACTTACTGCGATAAAATCTAAATATTCTCGATTTAAAAATTAACAGAGGGACCCTTTAGAAAATCTGGATTTAGCAAGGGCTCCACGAGTAGAAAAAGTTTAGGAACCACTGTCTTACCCGATAATTCCTTGAAAGAAATTTCCTATCGGGAATTGTCTGAGCCCCGGACAAGAGTGTTTACCCATCATTAATCTACATCATTTGTCATAAAATACCTTTGGCCTCCAGACGTCCCAGCAGCCCAGCTATCCCATCCCCCTCCATTGCCCAGCTCTCCCTTCTTACGGAACAGTGCATTGATCTTTTATCGATTTTCAATTAACAAAATAAAAGTTTTCCATAAAATCAATCTCATTTTTGCTTACACTATTTCTTGTGAAAATTCTCAAGCTGGTGGAATCAACGTTAATCAATAACGCAAGTGAGCAAATTAAAAGGCACGCAGCATTTAAATTTGGAGAAATTATTGACGGCCTCCATGGTCGAGGGGTAAGGCCCTCAACTACGAATCCGAAGGTCGCGGATTCAAATCCCGGCGTGCGCAAGTGACTTTTATTTAATTAATTTGTGCTGTTTCACAATTAATTAATTTAAAAATAATATATAGTATATTTTCGCACGTTCCAGAGTGGAAGATGCTCTCAATATCGCCCTGGTGAAAGACCACCATTCAGAATTGAAAAGACATTACGAGTATACCATTTCAAGAAGCGTTTCGATTCACATTTCATTGCAGGCAACCCGGGCGTTTACTGGGCATGTAAGTGGGTACAGATACGTGTACTTTACCCGTCTCCACTAGACGATGTCTGATCGGTAACAATATATGTAGAAAAATGTTTAAAAATACATTAAATAAATTTTAAAATACAAAGTTTTTAAAAAAATATGTAAATTTTTTTGAAACACGAAAAATGCATAAAAAAATATGTACGTGTAATAATAATAACAATAATAATAACACCAATATCGGATTAAGAGACTCGGCCTGTTTCATACAAAATTTAATTTTGGATTTGAGGCCAAAATACTCGCTCAACCGAATGATTTGAAATATTTTTTGTACCTACAAAATAAAGGACATTAAAGAAATCAAATTTTCGCGATATCAGAGGCAACTTTAGATATTATTTGTGGACAAATGGTGATTTAAATTTTTTTTAATTACCCCGTCTACCATTAAAATATAAGAAGGGAAGGAGATGGGGAAGAGGAAGGTTGGAAACTATCCGGCTATTCAGATCTGGTCACCAAATACGGATAAAACCATTTCAAGCAACGTTTCGAGTCTTAATGGTGGTCTTTTACCAAGGCAATACTGAAAGTATTTACCACTCTCGAACGTGCCGCAAAAATATACTATATATTGTTTTAAATTAATGAATTGTGATATAACACAAATTAGTCACTAAACACTTTGTTTTAAACCTCTAATTTATTTTTTAAATTATCACTAACCGGTTTCGCTTTAAAAAATAAATTAGTGGTTTAAAACAAAGCGTGTGTTTTAGTTAATAAATATATCAAACCAGAAAGTAATTGTTTTCTAGAAAAATACAAATTAATCAAATAAAATTTACTCGCGCACGCCGGGATTCAAACCCGCGACCTTCGGATTCGTAGCCGAGGATCGTAACTACTCAACCACGGAGGCCGTCACTATTCACCGTCGAGTATCTATCACTTGTGTTGTAAATTATTTCAAACGTTAGATTCTTTGCTTATCGAATTAATTTTTTTAGAATAAATTTTTGATCTACAATATAACAAACGATATCCCTTGTCCCATAAAACAAAAGCCCTAACACAGATTTTCCACACCCTTCGAAAACCCGTGAAACCGTTCTTGTCACAATGCACTCAGCATAAAAAGATAATTACTATACCTAAGGTAACTAACTTAATATAGGTACTAGATGCAATATTATGTCTGTCTCGACACAAGAATTTCCCGGTGAGACAGACATCTATCAAGCCCTTATGTGTTATGATGAGGATAAAAGCATTAAGAAAAAAAAATTAAAAATGAAATTGTAATGTCATTGATTAGCAGTGGCGAGCAGTCCATAAAGGCTGAAAAGCCTTGTCTACCCCAAGAAAAACGAACATTTAAAGAATATAACACATAAAAACGATTATATTCAAAGTTGGCCAAAACAATCAGCGATAGATCATAATATAACGTATCTTGAAAAATTACGCACAGCCTACCTTTCGTTACTGAGCAATACACGCCCCAGTTGACTATATATAGGATAAATATATAATTTGCAGAATTCAAATTAAATACAATTAAATATATAATTTGCAGAATTCCATTTTTATAATTTTTAATTTTTATTTATTTAATAATAACTATTATTATTTATATTTAAAAAACCTTTTATCTGTAAAAAAAAGATCTGCTGTCACGCATAATAATAATAATATAATAATTGGATTACTTCTATAGCGCCGTTTTCGTGATAAAATCACCTCACCATAATAATATTTACCTAGCAGAACATTTTCTATGAATGAAACGTTCTTTAAATTCAATATTAATAGTTACTAACCGCCCGTCCTTTGGATTATTATTAAAAAAAGTAGGTAAAAAAACATCGTTTTTTTTCATTAGATTTCGCAATAACAATACGTGTCTACAATATACCATGGGGATATTGTATGGGAGAGACGAAAATACCCGAAAACATCCATTAAATTCGGCTGACCTCGAAATACTAAACGAGATGACGCCGGAACAAACTTGACGTATACGAATGTTTTGTGGGTTTGGTATAGCTCTTTCTTGTTGCGTTCGGGCGATAATATAGCGGCCGTATCATGTACGTTCGTATGGGTAGGGCGGTTAAGAAATTTATAAACTTTCAACTAGATGTATAATAGATGAAGTCATGTTCCAGACCCATTCCCTATCTTCTCACTAAATTTCCTACGTATGATAATATCAATATTTCACTAGCTCCAGACAGTGGGAACTGTTGCGCTGTATCACAAAAAAACAGTTAAATCTTTTCACAAAGTTCACCAGCAACGGTGTTTAAATTGTGTTTTTGAACAAAGAAAAGTTTCCCAGTGGATTCGTACCCGTCGCTGACCCACCCCAACGTAAAAAATAACGGCGAATAAGGGAGATGTCGCAGCTGCGTGCAAACACTCTCGCCTGACGCCTGACGTGTTCGTAACGGAGGAAGCCTTGTTGATTTAGTTCCCACACAACTAACCTTACACAGTACACCGCTTCGAACGAAAATGACATCGCGTTTTATACACGTACAGGGTTGATCTCGCCAGGAATTTTAATGGAATAATGTAACTAAACGCAGCGAAAGATTCTGTGTGTAAGAAGCATGCAAAAAACCTCGCAAATTATATGGCAAAGTTATCAATACGGCTTGTCATTTAATTGTAGTTATTCGTTATTTTGGAACTACAAAATGTCATTACCATGGCAATACCAATATCTTTGACATATTTATATTGGTTGTCAAAAATTCGGATTGAACTATCTCCGATCACTATTTTGACTTTAGTTATTTAGTAATAATTTCAATTTATATTCACTATTATATAAAAAAAAGAATGTGTGTGTTTGTTTTGTACAAAACTCTACAGTTTTATTCCAAGCTTGATGAAATTTTGCATACTTGACCTACACAACAAGAGGAAGGTCTCCGTCTATATAAGATTCCGAAAAACCACCCCCCATCCCACTTTCCCACCCTTAAAGCCAAATTTTGGGTATTTCTTAAAAGAGGAAAATTACTGGGTAGGGGCAGGGAGTAGAAGTAGGAGTAAGGGTAGGACTAAGGGTAGGGTTAGGGGTTATAAAACTTTCCTCCAATCTATTAATAACCCTAGTATTGCAGCAAGTTTAAAATAAAGAAACCGATTAACAGTGGAACGAGGATAGAGTATTTCTCCTATGAACGAAATGACTGTTAATAAATATTATTAATTTGAACCCTAATTAAACAACATTTTAGTAGCTTTATAACGATTTTGACTTAATCATAACCATGTACATTCTGATGTAATCGTTGACATCCGTATTAGACAATTTATTAGTAAACAAAGAATAAAGCCCAAAAGAAAAACATCGTAATAAATTATTTTATTCATTTTTATTTTTTTTTATAATTTTGGTCTGTGAATTTGATTTGGTTTATTTATCTAACGTCTAATATATGGTTACGATACACAAATTTCAGTGGAATCACCTCCTTTCGGAAGTATCACTGATTTCTGGACACCGTTTGGTTAAAGTAAAAAATATCACTTGGACCATAGTACTGTTTTAAACTTACTTTGATTTTCCTATGAGCCATCTTTGTGTTTCTATTTTAAAACGACCGCAGTACCCTCAATTTATGTTTTTTTTATGTTAGACTATACGTCATACCGTTAATTAACTCGATAAATATTGTGCTGAAAAGTTATCGACTCACTTCCATTCATAAACTAATGCTAAATGGAGCAAATTACTAAAGTAGTAAAAAAATGCATTCAACGTGAATACATATTCAATAAATACAAATATACAACGATTTAATATTTTCAACCGAACCTAACCTAATCTAACCTATCCAAACCTAACCAAACCAAACCAAACCAAACCAAAAAAAAAAAACAAACCAAACCAAGCCAACCTAACCCTTAATTGTGTTAACCTTACCACCGTTTAGGTGTTTTTTTTTACCGAAAAGTGCGCTATAAAAATCAATTGATTTATCGCAAATAAATAAATAGTAAAATACATTCTATAAAAAAAAAATTAAATTAATAACACACATTTCAAATACAGATTTTTGTTTTTTTAACACATAAGTACCTACTTCAGATCCAAATATGGAAAGTTGGCGTAGGTACGCTCATGCAATAATTCTATTTTTAAAGAAATCCGAGTAAACCTTCTCTATTTTATGGACTCTTTTTTTTAAATACAGACAAACATTCCGGGTTACGAATAACCTAACAATATTTGAAAATCTCCTACTACCATCACAGTAAAACATCTTAAAAATGTCCCTGAAATGTGGCTCTGTGCCCTCTGGTTGGAAAAAAGCGGTCATTCATCCTATACCTAAGAAAGGTGACCGCTCCAACCCGGCCAACTACCGCCCCATAGCGATCACATCAGTTCTGTCCAAGGTGATGGAACGTGTGATCAACGACAAACTGCTTACATACCTCGAGAAGAAAAAAATCATTAACGACCGCCAGTACGGATTCCGGCGGAACCGCTCGTGCAGTGATCTTCTCGCGTATGTGACGCATGTTTGGGGACGGTGCCTGGAACATTATGGTGAGATTCAAACGGTCTCACTGGACATTTCTAAGGCCTTTGACCGTGTTTGGCACCGAGGACTTGTCAACAAACTGCCTTCTTACGGACTTCCCGTTTCCTTGTGTACGTGGATTACCGACTTTTTGAGGGAGAGATCGATTCAGACGGTTGCTGATGGTTTCATCTCTTCCTCGCATTCAATAAATACTGGCGTCCCACAAGGATCGGTTCTGTCTCCGACATTGTTTTTGTTGCACATCAATGACCTCTTGACATGTGCACCAATCCATTGTTACACGGATGACAGTACAGTCCATGATTGCTTTTTGTTTGACAAGCCCCCAAAGGGCACACAAACTCCAACGGCTCGGAGAGCTTTGAAACAGAGAATGGACAGTTACCTTGAGAGGGTCTCCTCTTGGGGTAAGAATAACCTCGTCGAATTTAATGTTTCAAAGACCCAATCATGTCTGATTACGTCTAAAAGGGATCGAAATGACAATCTAGTCTCCTTTAATGGAAGCAATCTTCCCAACAAGCCCTCCATTGATATGCATGGTGTAACCTTAAGTGATCAGCTCAGGTATGGGGGCTCCATCGAAACCCGAGTAAAGTTAGCCTCTCAGAAGCTGGGCGTATTGTACAGAGCCCGCAGATACTTTGATAGTACACAACTGCTGACCCTGTACAAATCGCAAGTGCGCCCCATTGTAGAATTTGGCAGCCACCTCTGGTCGGGAGTCCCAAAATATCTGAAAAAAACCTTGACTCTGTGCAGAAACGGGCGGTGCGTTTGATAGATTCGCCTATCTTAACAAATGGGTTGCAATCTTTGGAGCACAGACGTCGGGTGGGAATGCTGTCCTTGTTCTACCGGTATTTTAATGGAAGATGCTCGGAGGAACTAGCGTCATTGATCCCTTCAGCACCGGTGCATAGTCGGGAAACACGCCAAACGCGCGCCCAACATTTGCACACGGTTGACATTTGTCACATGAGAACAGGTCGCTTCTACGACTCGTTCTTGTGTTCAACAGCTCGGCTGTGGAATGATCTGCCGGCCTCTGTGTTTCCTCCATCCCATAACATGGGTCTCTTCAAGACCCAAGTTCACTCCTTCCTATCCTCTAAAGATCCTCCACACAGCATCCCCAAAGATGATATAGGCCTTGAGGGAAATTATTTCCTCCTTGGTCTCCTGTGTGGAGTTACTGTAAAAAAAAAAAAAAAAAAAGTAAGCGGAAGATGTTGCTTGTGTCGTGATAGAGAACTTAGCCAACCGGGGAATTGAATTCACGACGCCTGGGTGAGACCCAGACGCGGTATCAACGCGATATCACACATACTCTATTTCTATTCCATTTCAATTAATTTATACTCGCGAAGCTCAAAGAGACACATTAAATTTGTCGGTAAAATGTCCAATGAATTTTCTTAATCATTTATATGTTGATTTCATGTAGGTATAATATATAATAATAATAATAAATTTATTGTAATTAAATTTAACTATTACTGAAAGACATGAACTCCAATGTTTGTTTTAATAATAAAATTAATTATAATAATAAAGTTCAAATGAAATTATAAATAAACCGTTAAAAAAAGGGTAATTACAGTTAATGTTTTTTAAATCAAAAAAAAAATTATCTACTGCCGGTCTATGATATAGAATATAACACACGTTGATGTCGATTCAACACTGGTTTTCTATTTCGATCGGGTATATTATCGCACAGCATATATGAAGTGAGGACCCGACTTAAGTCATTATAATAATAACTACGATATGTTAGAATAAGGCTGATATAAGAAAATTTTCAGTCGTTATTTATGTAGTTCATATTCACTCCGCTTGGAGCGTTAATAAAAACGATTTAGAATATTTAAAACTGTCAAAACAGAAAATACAAAGCAGTCCCAATTTTATTCTCAAGTGCGATATTTTACAATTTTAAGTGAAAACTTGCATAATAAAAATTTGACGGCCTCCATGGTCGAGGGGTAAGGCTCTCGACTACGAATCCGAAGGTCGCGGGTTCAAATCCCGGCGTGCGCAAGTAATTTTTATTTAATTAATTTGTGTTGTTTCACAATTAATTCATTTAAAAATAATATATAGTATATTTGCGCACGTTCAGAGTGGAAGATACTCTCAGTATCGCCCTGGTGAAAGACCACCATTCAGAATTGAAACGTTGCTTGAAATGGCTTTTAGCCGTGTTTGGTGACCAGATCTGAATAGCCAGGTATTCCCAACCTTCCTCTTCCCCTTCTCCTTCCCTCCCCAATACCTTCAGCCTCACAACATTCCCCAATTGGTAATGTCATAGTCTCACTGGCTCCAGGCGGTTGGAAGCAGTTGGGACTCTTGTGAGGTATTCATATAAAAAAAAAAAAAATTTAAAAAAAAATAATGCGTTAAGTGGTGTTAAAAGTGTTATTTTACAATGTTTGAGCAATATTTTTAAGATCAAAGCTCGAACTCAGCCAAATCAGGAGTCCAAGACAATGTCAACCTTATTGAAGTACTAAGAAACGTATGAAAAAGTCGATCAAATCGGCAAATTCGAATGCTTTTTAAAAAATAAATAAACTTCGGCGTCACGTAAAGCGGTTCACGCGGTAATGGACCCCGTTGCAGAGCGAAATGTGGGAGAACGGGAGTCAAAATCGAATATTTTAAATACATCTCGGCGGTTGGAAAAATATTAATATATAGATATACAAACGCTCATCTTTGAATATGCACAATATTTCAAGTGAGCTCTGCGGGAATGAGAAGCGAGTTTTTTACTTCTTCTGGAGCGCCTCTCCTACTGGAGATTTTGCTTTCACGGGTCTGTAAAAAACAAAGTAAAAGTTTTCATTAAAAAGGGGGAGCATCATTACCCAATAAAAGCTAATTCCCTTAGTAATTTGAGGAATCTCCAGCCTTAAATACGTCGTAAAATATTCACCCAGCGGAGATTTCTTTTGGGTATTATTTATTCCTAGATTTATAAATTCTAGACATAAAAATTATTCTCTTTTAAGTGAAATTTCTACGAAATCCGATTATCTGTATCGCTTAGCGATGTAGGAGGAATGGGATACCATCGAGTATTATTCGAAATCAAATTTGAATAACTAAACACGATTACCCGAGCGCTTAAAGTTTGTCTTAAAAAATGTACGAAATAAAAGTTTCGGGAATTCATCTCAAAGTTTTTAATTTGTTGGGTGTTTTTTATATCACAACCAGACATAATCGATAAAGTACCGAGATGCTTACGGATTAAATTGCTGAATTCTTGAGGCATCTTGAGACGTCTTTCTAAACAAGATGCTGTCTAAGAGCTTGTGATGAAAGTGGGTGGTTGGAGACTGGTGCTTTATACAGTTTTTTTTTGCTGAATGTTAATTTGTTTTATTTCTTTTTGGTATTACATCGCTCATCTTTGGCAGTAATAAGAGAGAGAATAAAAAACATGTATCTATGGGCATACCCGTGTTTGAGAATAAAAAATTGTTCCCAAGTCATTTTTTTAGTGCCCATCGTGTTTGAGTAGAAGTCTGTTTGTATAATTGTTTTCATATATTTATCGTGGATCCAATCTAATAATCGATGACTCATAACATTATATATGTATATCTGTGTTGTGTATTTATCTCTTTATAGTAAAACTCTGATTACAATATACACCTGGTTATTTATTAAAAAAATAACAGGACACACGGAATCTCAGTATGATGGAATTGGAGAGCCAGGAAGCTAAACTCCTTCTATTTCAATTGTAATAATCTATCTGTCTGACCTTGAGAGGTTCTCAGATATCGCTACTGTACTGTCTTGCCGACAGTGCCATCTAAATGACAGTCAAAACTAAGATTTTATAATTTATTAATTTATTTAAGCCCTTTGGGGCTTTTGCATAATACACATTACTGGTGTATAAAAATTGATGTAATAATACAAAAAAATAATAATAAAGGTTTTATTCCAAGGTTGTTATCCATATTGCCATTATATCACATAATGGAACAAAAAAAATAAGAAACGAAAGAAATCATTCAACTTAATACTACAAATAAAATGAAAAGAGGGAAAAGGTACCTATAGGTACAGTATATAGCAAAAATCAACAAAATAAGTGTTATACTGAGAATATATTTTCGTTGTACTATTTAGCTCAACATTTCTCGAAGCGACGAATACAAACGATACAAGTGCGTCAATTTTAGCTGTCTCAACTGGTTACAGTATTTCATCTATTTACCACATGCTGCAATTGTCGTAAATAAACACACCTTCCACATATCATTTAATGAGATTATTTTGATACATCAATGACGATAATTTCAAAATTTTGTTGATTAATTAATTCGTTTTGGACATCGTGTTAAGAAAAATGTGAACATTACATTAGATTTATTTTAGAAGCCTTATCGAGAAATACGAGCATGTGCATATTGATTCAGATTAATTTAAGAGAGCGCTTTAAAGAACAAATACGTAATTATGTGAAAAACCGTTTTTTTAAGGAAAATAATTTGTAAACTACCACACGTCAAAAGATGCCTAAACTAAATATAAAACCCTATTAAAATTATATTTATTTATTTTATTTATTTATTTATTTATTTATTAACGCCCCAGAGGGCTTTTACATATTTTAACATTAAAATGATTATGTGTACAGAAAGAAGAAAAAAAAATAACATGATACATAATAGTTGGTATATAAGTGTAACATATTTATAATATATATATGTATGTATAATAATGTATAAGTGCATGACACAGAGAAGTTATAAAGGTAAAGGTTTTTATTAAATGAAAAAACACAATTTTTAAAACACCACTTTTATTGAGGTTTTTAATTTGTAGATACTACACTTCTTTTAAATAAAAATAGTAATAGCCTGATCTACGTGATACATAATACACAAGTGCGTAATATATAATATGAGTGCATGACATTGTGAAAAAAAAAAGTTTTTATATTTCGGATGATGTAAAAATGTATGAAATTGCATAATACATAATATAGTATATGATATATAGAAAGAAAAAGAGGAACTAGTTTTTGGATTGTAGATAAGTACAAAGATAATACATATAAAAAATAAAAAATGAGTAATTAAACAATAGTTCTTATGCGATGCTCTTATAATTGTAATATATAAAATAATCATAACCATACTCAACATGCACATTCCCCGGCACACCTGATACCTGATCATACAACTCCAACAGGAAACACCGATAAGTCAGTAAGAGCGGTAAGAACGGTAACAGCAGTAACAACAATAACAGCGGTAACAACGGTAACGGTGATAACAGCAGTAACAGCAGTGAAACCAGTAACAGCAGTAACGCCAGCAACGCAAAAGGCCATTGAAACTTTTGCTGTTGGGCTCATTACAGAACGAGAGATAATCGGATGGTTAATTGGCTAACAAGCTTATGCCATGTCGCCCGTTATGACTCACGTGGTCACTGGTCAACGTCCCAGACAGAGTGCATGTTTCGTATTTTATAATTTGCATAAAAACTGACGGTGTCCAGCGACCTTTGGAAACTTTGGGGTGAGCGACATCCCCTCACGGTTGCATCGAAAATAGCACAAAGTGTGGGTGTTGTGTCGATTTTGTTAGATTGGGTATGATTAGGCTAGATTGTTTATTGTGGCCCTGATTATGTTAACAAATTGGGTATGGTACGGGTTTGACTAGATTAGATTGGATTTATATGTTATTTGGTTATGGTGTGGAATTTATTGGGTGTAATTGTGCATAACATGTAAAAAAATCAGAAAAAGAGTGCTAAATTATTCTAGATATACACATAAACTTAATCTCATCACGGGGGGTCAAATTAATTTCAGAAATTTCCATTCAGCGACGCGTGCGTCGTTACATTTTAGAATGTTTAAATTGTTTTTAATAAATCATTTGGCATATAAGTTAATTATATTACTGTAACGATATTGCGAAAATTTAAAAGCGATAAATGCCAATTAAATGTGGTTACTTTACTCCATTTATTATATTTTACACTGTTCACAAACTCATATTCTGATGTACCAACTTAGAGGAAAAACAGACATTCGGACCATCAATCTTCAGCGTAGTATCGGGATAGATTGATGGGGATCGACGTTCGTTGCTCCGAGTAGTGAATAACGACTCGCCCTAACAAATCCAGAGGCAACGCTCTATCAGTTCGTCTTAGATAATATTCTATTCGGTGTGCACACAAAATGTTGGCTAAATAATTCAAATCCTTCACTCAATTCCCACCCAATCTTTCGGAAATAATACATCTTAAACCACCCCAGTTTCATTTCGGAAAACGTTATTGATGGTCGATTAGCTATAATTTATATTCTTCTATTTGATAGACATCTACCGAATATTTTATAAGGCATTAATGGAGAATAAATAAAAATAAAAGTGCCTAAGACACACGGTACACTCCCAAGCGGTCACCCATCCAAGTGCTGACCGCGCCCGATGTTGCTTAACTTCGGTGATCGGACGAGAGCCGATGTATTCAAGATGGTATGCATGGTCGTTGGCAGACGGTAGATGATAACAAAAATACAAATAACGTAACGTTATAAGTTATAAGGAAATGGCATAAAAAATAAATATAGCCGCTAAAAGAAGGAGGCCGAAAGCACGCCGCGTTTCCAATTACCTACAAAATTATTATTTATTTATTTGTCCGTATTATTTTTTTTTCTTTTGACAAATTCGTATTATTATTTTAAAAATATGGATAGCAATATGGTGGATTGTCTAAATTTTTTGATCATTCAGTAGATATTTCAAATTTACCTCATGTAGGGAATTACGTTACTATCTGCAAATGGCTGCGTTGTCCCGGAAAATCTAAACACCGCACGAGAGTTATGATGCTTCAGTTGCTTCAGACAAACTAACCTATTATATAGTAGTCCTTAGAAAATTCCATGGGAATAGGAAAATCATAGGAGAACATATAATTTACCCCCAAATTAGGTACCTAGGAAATATTTTTTGGAATGTTAACGGTACCTAACTCTTTTTATTCAAAAAACAATTTTTTTCAGGGATCATCGATTAGGAGGGAGTCATGATTAAAGTTTGGGGATTATGACATTTGTGTTCTCCTCTATCAATATGTCTATCGTCAACTACTGACACATGCTGGTTGGTCATAACAAAGGCTTTTGGAACGACTACACAAATAATAGTGTTTAATTACAATGAATGCAACACAAAGGCGGCCCTGTAGACAGTGTAATGTCTACAACGGTGATGCACAACCCGCGGCCCGCGATATTTTTTCGTACATCACACTTAAAAAAAAATACTAAAAATTTTGGTACATTTCTATTAAAAAATAAGATTTACCGAACTTTTAACATTTGAGGGGCGAAAATTGATAAACACTTAGCCCTTCAGTACCAATTGTTCTTCCTCGGGTACCATAAAGAAAAAATATATATTTCTTGAATTTATGAAACTAATAAGTAGTATCTTGGGTATCGCTTGTGGTGGATTTTCTATATATTTTTTTTTATAAAAAAAGATTACCTAATTTAGTGAGGTCAGATAAGGTTTTCGGTCTGGATTTTTTTGTTTTTTTTTTGTTTTTATTTTTTTTTTATTCGTACTTTTAATGACGTTATATCACAAAAGTGTGCCATTTCATAAATGTGTTGATTTATCGGGGATTCTTTTTCCTTATGGCGTGTAAAAATTTGATGTTTATGAAACTGCGGAGTGATATATATCTACAAATCAATGAAAGTAAAACCGGAACACCAGCGGCACACGAAGTGTAAGCACAAATGTTAATTGAATGAAATAATGCTTACACCTTTGTTACACGAGAAAATAAAGTAAATATTTATGTTATGGGACAATAATGGTGCTCGGGGGGACAGGCCAAATAAAAATATATAATTTCAACGATGTTGATCATACGGCCACAACTACGACTGTAGTAAATACTATTGGAGATGATATGGAAAGAATATTCCAACATAAACAATGTAAAGACAAACATGGTACTCATTTCATTGTAACACGATATTGGAAATCATTCAAGATTAAGTTTGTTACACTACACAAGCAGCCAGCTTCGTTCCCTGAGCCGAGTAATAGAAATTCACAAGGCGTGATAAGAATAAATATTGAAATAAGGAATAATAAGTTACCAGATAAGGTTTGCATAAAACAAACCCTAGCAAAGAAGTGCCCCATGAGAGGCAATGGTGACAACTTGAACCGCTTATGAAAGATTTCTTTATATGAAGAAATATTATAAATAAATACCTCACATGCTCACTTGACATGTAGGAATAGGTAACATACTTCGTTAATGGATCAGTGTGCCATAACATAACATAGGCACATTAAAAGGAGTTCATTCATTATCAAACCGATTAATTTAACGATAGTTTGATGCCGTGAAAAAGATATGGATATAAAACGACATTTAAGACAACAGGACGGTACATCTCAACAACAGAAACGTCAACGAACACACCGAGGACACTTATCGCACGTGCTCCAAAAATCATCGTGCCCTGACTATATGAATAAACTATTGGTGAAAAATACTTTTCCGCGTTGGGGATGTAGCAGCCTTATTACCTAAAACGTTATGATTGAAATACCAACGGAAATTATTTATTTTCATCTATTCCATAGTTTTCACACTTTCTACAACACTCATATTTGATAAGGTCTTTTGTTTTCCTTTGCTTATAAAATCATCCCACACGTGCTTCCTGTACCCGATCAAGGTTAAATAATTCCCACAAACTATGGGATTATGCAAATCATACCACGTAGGTACCTTGGTTCGTGCATTTCTGTTTAGAATAACTATATTAGTTCCCATACACGTGTTGACAATTAACACGTGTAGATTGACATGAAGTATTTGTTACTTTTATTATTTGAATTTTAATTTTCTTTATTCATAAACTAATTAGATAAGGACCGCTTCAACGTGCAGAGTTCCCTCTGCGAAGTGGAAGAAGGCAGTAGCTCAGGAGCAGTTGTTGTCTGCCGATTTTCGTATTCACTGTATCATTGAAAATCCTTATTCAAGGTCCCTGATGAGGAAGTCGGCTATTAGTTGACGTCACTGGCGTGAGCATCCAGTATATGCGTTACATGATTGAATTATTAAATAGGTACGGTTTCCCATGAAAAATAATAACGAACTTTTTTAAATGTATGTTACAACGCCACCGACTGCAAGGATAACTATGTTAAGCTGCAGGTACCCTGCCCTGCAAAATGAATAAATTAATAAAAAGGTTGTGCATCACTGGTCCACAACCTAAATACCACGCAAAAGGAGAGGACATTTTTACTGAAAGTGAACTGGCACTTGGGAACAAAGTTTATTTTTCATAATGCACCGTACCAACATTTTCATACGCACGAAAATATTTTTTTACACCGTTGTGAAATTTGGAGTTTTCAGGGTGTGTTTTTAGTGCTCGATCTCTCCGATAGGCGTCGCGTCTAAAACGTAGAATTTAGTCTGGGAACTAGGGGGCGCGTGCGTCACTACGGAGTGGGACGGGTTCTTCTGTCTGAAGCAAGAGGAATGGTTTGGGTCTGGGTAAAAATGAAATTCAGGGGTTCGGTGCACGGCTGACAGAAACTAATGGAAAATGCGAAGGTTTCAATCGGTTTTATGGCATTTTGTTGCAAAATTATACTGGCTTTTAAAGTCTACAAGTACCTACTCCATTTTCTGTAGCTATATTTGTTACCCAATTTATAAATATATACAGTCTGAAATATAATAGTAGACAAAAATTGAAGGCGCTGCGATCGTTTAAAAGGTTTTAAATTGCGTCACCCAGATGGCTCACAGGAAGAATAATGTAAGTTTAAAAAACACATCGGTTTAAGTGCAAATTAAAGTTGTATGAAGCTATCATTTTGTGGTTTTCCATTATAATTAAATGAAACAATAAAATATAATTTCTTCTAACGATTGGTATTCACTTTGTGGCGTCATTATTAATAAATTAATTAGAAATATGCTTTGTATTCACCACTTTGTTAATATACACATGTTTCGAAAGCGATGCTTTCTTCATCAGGAATGTACTCGTATATAGAATACTGAAAATAATAATGTCAAGTACAGACAAATGATAAAAATTAAAACACAATAATGAAAGAATAGACAAATTGTACGCATAAACAAAAATAAATGTTAATAAAAAAAATTATAACACATTGAATTACTTTATTTATTTATACTAGAAATTAAAAAAGATGTAATTTTTATTGTTATTAGTAATTCAAGAGATTTAAATTTTTTTTTTGATTATTTATTAAATTTAATTCACTATTAACGCTTTTCCTGATTTGGTACTCTTGCAATATGGGCACTTCACCATTACGGGTACATGATCCAGATGCAGTTCAACAATATCTGCAAATAACATTAGTAATAGCTGTCAGACACTAGAGCTAGACCGTCATTCTTGCAACTGAACTTATCTAAATGATTGTATATTGCGCCTTGATCCAATGACATTTATTTATTTGTAATATCATTGTCTTGACGGTGTAAAAATAAAACAACCGAAATTTTAATTAACATTCTCTTTCAAACCCCGATGTTATTTAGTTATTGACCGTGCCCACATTGCCCTCTGCCTAGTAGGTAGTAGGTAGCTAACTGATTTACTTCTGATGAGCCGAGAAGCTAGAGATTATTGTGAGAAATAAAACTTGTTTTTATTTCCTTATAATATTCATATTACTTTCTGTTATCATCGGTAAAATTTTTCTTAATTTACATTTTCTTTTTTGTTATTTTATTTAGAATATCAATGAATGATCCATAATGCCTTTTTTAAATGTGCCATTTTACAAAAAGCGACATCTATACTCTGTTTGACTAATCTCCAGCTGCGTTTGACAAAAAATCAATGAACTCCCATACAAAGTATCCTGCTTTCACAGTTCGACTCAAAAAAATAGTATTTCGTGGGCCTGCATAAAATTATATCATCTTCTCCTATCGTGAAGAAAAAAAAATACCGCTGGGCGTCGAATGTAATCTGACAGCCCGCCAAAGCGTGAGCAAAACAAACATGGCCGCCGCCGTAGTGTCTACTGAGCGCAGTACAAATGGCTGAAATCGATTCGAAGACGTGGAAAATTTAAGGCTAGTAGAAAACTAGAGATTTGAAAACGTTATGTAAATATATTTTTTTATGTACGTAATACTTAAGGTTATGTACATTTTGACCTAGAAATTCCTGACCAAAAAGACTGGAAATTTCATGATGCCGGACTTATCTGTCCAGCACTATTGCAACTTCCTGCGATAAAATTTCTAAATTCGATTTCATAAAAACATACTGGAAATCTAAAATATTTAGAACCACATTTTATTTATAATGATAATACACATATAATATAAAATAGTTTAGGCTCATAACAAACAAGTTGTGTAAATACAGAATATTTTATCAGACAATAGATGGCGTTATTTCCAACTTTCCTCCACTGGGAAGAGAAAATGTATTTCAGACCGGCTGCGGCCGCGCAGCGGCGCAGGCGACCTTGAGCGAGGTCGCAGACGGGATGTACCTCCACTGCTTACAACCTACCCCACGTCATCCCACCACCCCATCTCCACATCACCCCATCACCCAATCACCCCTTCCAGCCTACCCACCACTGGCCCACCCGCTGGCCATGCCCACTTACCTTACCCACTCCAATATCCCCCGCGAAGGTGTTATCCCAACCCAACCAAATAGCTACCATTACTTTCAGTCTGTTTTCTCGAAACATCTGGTAATTATTGGTACATTTTGTTTTATTAGTCGTTTGTCATTAAATCAATGATGCATATTTTTATTATGATAGACGATGGAAACAAAGGCATAAATGTAGTAATAACGCAATGCCAAAAAATTATTATAAATAATAAGTTTTTTAAACAATTTTGTTGTTTTATAATGATATCAGTAATGAGCTCTAAATGAAAGATTACACTGTCTCCACCATTATATTCTCGTATAAAGTCAAAATTACTTAATTAATATATTGTATTACGAAAAATATTATTAAAAGTATCTAAGAATGAAAAATGTTAATTCATGAGAGGTAAAAAAGCAAAAAGTTATTCTGGAGGCGCCGGGTATCGATCCCGGTACCTCTCACATGCTAAGCGAGCGCTCTACCATCTGAGCTACGCCCCCGGTGAGAAAGTCTGTGATAATACACAATTTAGCACGATGAACGCGTTAAGATTTCAATGTAAAATGTTTTTTCAAGCAAACAATGGTAGGTATTTCATATTTCAGTTGCTTTTTACCCGATAGCAACTTGACAAGCATAAAAAATATCTAAGAGTTGATCAACTTTTAGAGAACGACAAAACTTTAAAAAAATTATAAATCCTATGGAACGGATATAAACGTTTTTTTTTAAGGGTCCAGTATAAGACCGCGTATTCACCGCCGTTAGGAATTTTAGGCCTCAAACTTAAAACCACGGACCACCGCGATCCGGCAGCAGGATTGGGAAAATGTGGATAATGTAGACCACGGCGGATTAAAAAAAATGTTCAGCGTATTGATGCAATACGAAACAAAAAAACATTTGCTCTATATTTTTTTCGTTTATTCGCTGTATAAAAATAAATAAATAGAAGCTTGACAGACTTAACTTAGCATCTGTTGGTAATAGGATAGGGTAACTGATGAGAATATGTTTTTTCAATTTATATATAATATATTAATTATTGTCAGTAGCCATACAAAGTGCCTCCCTTTTACAAAAGATTTGTTTTGTTACTATTTACATATTTGTTTCTTCACAGCATAATCTTTTTTTTTAGCTTCGGAAATATTATAGAAATGGGTAACGTGGACCAACTGCTCAGAAATACTTATAAGCACAGCTTTTTGACACAGGGAATTATTTTCGTGGATTTTGAATCAAGGAATCCGTTTTTCGATTGTCCACTAGGGGATTCAAGGTGGTTGAAATGAATTGGATGCTTTTTTTATATGGCTATTCTATTAGTGGCTTTGGTTTTTATTAATGGTTAAGTAATTCTACTATTACATTTGAATTGGGAACCAAGATGGAGGATGTGAATTAGATCCCGTTTATTAATCGGGAATAAGAATTATTTGTATTTTGATAATTTTTGGGATTTAGAAACGCCCTTCAATATTGTATACTAAACAGCAGTAAAAATATAACATAGGTAGATAACGATGATTTACAACCCACTCCAGACGCACACAATAAGCTTGAATACAATTCCCCAAGTCAATGAAGGCAATAAGAAAAACTGATATTTTGCCGGTGAATAATACCTATAACAGGGAGTATTTTCACAAAAGTCTCCTATCTTCCCCTTGCCCCTCCCCCAAGCAAAGTAGACCAAATAATTTGAAATCAAATACGTTTCTAACGACTTAATAGTGTCCGAGATACAGCGGTTATAAATTATGCAAAATTTTTTGTAAGTTGTCATTCTTCGCTATTTTTTAGTGTTTTGGTCAATTTTGACAGTGAAGGAGTAATTTTTCGGTAAAGGTTAATCTATTGTTTTTAAAGTAGACTAGAGATAGTACAATTTGAAAACAAATTGATCTCCAAGGACCTAATATCGTCCGAAATACAGGTGTTCTAAATAAAGAAAAACATTGTATGTTATTATGATAACATAGAATATTTTCTTCATTTCAAATTGTAGAATCTTTAGCCTGCTTTAAAAAATATAAATTAACCTTCACCGAAAAATTACCCCTTCACTGTCAAAATTGGTTAAACACTAAAAAAAATAGCGAGAAATAAAAAAAAACAAACTTCGCTATTTTAAAAAAAATTATTAATTAAGGGGTAATTTTTCGGTGAAGGTTAATTAATATTTTTTAAAGTAGGACAAAGATTCTACAATTTGAAATGAAGAAAAACATTCTTTGTTATCATTCTTCGCATTTGATTTCAGTTCACTTCCAAACACTTTAATTCCGATTTTGAACCAAATCGGTAGAGAACTCAAAATTAAAAATGACCATCGAAATTACTCAGGTTGACA